>CM061529.1:10962351-10987558 GCA_030068015.2 Neoceratitis asiatica
GCATCTCACAAAAGCTGTATGCACAGAATGCCAGCATTACATCACAAATGCTTGAACAGAGGGAGCAGTCACATCATCCTGGGAAGGAACAATTGCGCAAATACAGCAAAATCTGGTGAGAGACAATGCAGAACTTAAGGAAAATTACAGGATCTAATTGAGCAAAGTCAACGAACTGCAAGGCTTACAAGATAAGATCGAGGAGCTAATTAAGACCAACATCAACGAGCTCGAACGTCGTGTCCGAGAATTGCAGTTGAATCGTCCAGCCATACATCGATAAACGGCTCGTGGGAAGAAGGACCATCCTTTGACGGCACAGCTCCCTTCAAGATCTTCAAGCTCCAGTTCGAGAACTGGTTGAGTTAAATAATTGGTCCATCGAGGAAAAATCCGCTTGCGCTATTAGCTTCTGCGTTGAAGGGATCGTGCAGCGGAAATTTTGTTGACTATTTCTGAATATGAGAGAGATAACGTGATATGGCGCCGTAACGGGGGCCCTGGAAAGACGCTATGGTTGCGAGCATAGGAGTGTAAATTTATCAGATTTAAAGTTGGAACAGCGTGACCAAAAAACACAATGGCTCTCTGCAAGAATATGCGCTTTTGAAATCGAGAGATTGGCTCATTCGAGCTATTGGGGAACACATCGCGTGAACATCTGGAAAGAGTAAAAATCCAGAGGCTCATCGAAGCGGAATTAAACACGTGGTACACCAAGCGAATCCAAAGTTAACATTCGCTGAAACTGTTGCATATGGCCTCAATGACACGTTGAAACGGCGGCACTCATAAGCAGACCAGCATAAAAAGTCAATAAAGTGGAGATTGAAACACCAGATGTGATGACCGAAATATTGTTCTGAAGTCGATAGAAGGGATGAATTGTTCTGGTGTCAATAGAATCACAGGTGGAAAGTGCTTCGGTTGGGTATAGAGCCGGCTGTCATTTCGCACGCGAATGCCAGTCGGGCTATCTCAACAGAATGGAAAGACGACGGAAACGATGCTCAGAAGGCTGAGGGCATAATAGGACGTCCGGAGAATAACAATTACATCGAGCAGGAAAAGTGGGGAGGCAACCCACTTAAGAAAATGGGCCAGCAGGAAGACCCAGACTTGGAACTGGTAATACACGGATTGGAGGTGGACCAGACGGCCAAGTAAAGAGCAAATGGCAGCGCAAAGTCCAATCGCTAAGGCATACTGGGCCCAATGGAGCAGTTTAGAATTGATATCTGGCTGTCTGCATAGAGTATGAGAAAGTGAAGATGGCCAGTGCTTCTAGAAAGCGTAATAGTAGAATTCCGAGGTATTGAGAATTCCGGATATTCTTAAGGAATCTCCACAATGGTCCTAGTGGAGAGCATCTAGGCACCTAAGAAAATAGCTGGAGAAGATCAAGCAGTGGTTCTATTGGGTTGGTTGTCGTCAATCGATTGCTTGAGTGGGTTGCTAACTGCAAGGAGTGCAGAGCAACTAAAGGACCAAAATCACGAAGCCATTACAAATTGAAGGCCAGGTATGACAAGGGGTTTGTCACCAAAACTTCTATGCAGCTTGGAAACAGCTGACCATATAAAGGAGACCAAACGGCTAAATGACGTAGTTTATCGAATCCAAGAATGTTGGGGAGACTCAGGAAACAAGATGAAAGTGGTCCACCTAGAGGAATCTTGCTGCATTTTGGAACAAGTGAATGTGTCTGATCGGGAGGATCAGACTTAGGTGGAGGAAGCAGTGTGGCGAAAATGCGAAGCGAATGATAGATGAAAGAGAGAATCCGATAATTAGCATGTTCTAGAGCGTGAAACTGCTGAACATAAGTTATCGAGAACGATTCTATTATTCTAGGCGGTCGGTTGCGAGCAGCCGACTACTATATAAGGGCGACACTCAGCTGCCCAAAAAAAAAAAAAAAAAAACAGTCGTAAAGTAAAACGCGTTTGTGATTACACAACAGTAGAAGTAATAAAAATAGATAAAAATAACAAGTTGTAATAGAAGTGTTTGTAAATAGTGAAGTGAATTGTAAATTGAATTGTAGAATTACTGAGTAATAAAAGGACATTAAATAAATTCTTTATAAATAAAGAGACTGCAAATCAGTTAGCAATCCAGAGATGGTACCCGAAGGATTTGGAAATCATCGAAGTTGATTAAGCAAGATCGTAACACTATTATAGTGATCGCTGTGCTTGTGACGATACTGCCGATCTGTGGCCAACATAGCACAGTAATTTTTTTGTCTATCACGCTTGACAATGAGAGAGTCATTTCAGAGAATTCGGACTGACTAGTTGACTCAATTGCTATCTTTAAGTATATATTTTTAATATATTTAATATATTTGTATCGATTCAATCGGTATCTCTAAGTATATTTTAGATCCACATACATATGTACATATTTGTGTATATTCGTGTCTCAAGGTTAAACCGCTTTCCTTTAAGTTAGTTTTATCTGGCAGTTCGAAATTTCTATTGGTGTCATGTAACAACACATTAACTTATGTAACTAACAAAGTCATATTTAATTAACAACGATGTTTATATGATTGATTCTGTTACCATACACATGCACATGTACACATAGGAGTACCTAGCCCAACAACTGGCGTTACACGTCTAAGCACGGTATTTCAACCAAATACTGCTTCAGATACTGCACCTTTGCCCTTTTAGCAAAACCTTCCAAAACACTGTTTCTCGTGGAACATCTATATCTGTAGCTAAAGAAGAATATCGCTGTCCTAGATCCAAAAAAAATCTGGCGAATGCTGCTCGCCGGTTTTTCTTGATGTGGCTGAGGCTTTGACAAAGACTGGCATAAAACTAAATAATAATAAAATAACATGTTCCACAATTATCTTGAATCCGACTTGTCCAACTGGCGATTCACTGTAAAAGTAAATTAATATTGTGGCAAAAATGCGAAGCGAATGTTAGATGAAAGCTAGAAGAAGATAACTGGCGTGTTCTAGAGCGTGGATCGAGAACATTTGTTATCGAGAACAATTCGATTATTCCAGGCGGCAGTTGCGAACAATCGATTGCGTATATAAGGGCGAATTACTACTGGAAAGCTATTCAGTCGTAAAGTGAACGCGTTGGTGATAACACTACTGTAAAATAAAAAATAGTACTTGATTCAAGTTGTAATACAAGTGATTGTAAATAGCGAAGTGAATTGTTAGTTACTGAGTAATAAAAGAACATTGAGTAAATTCTCTGTAATCAGTAAACTGCAAATATATCTGGTGACTTTTACTTAACAATCCACTAATCGGACTCGAAGGATTTGGGAAATCGTGAAGCTAACTTAGAAAACTCGTAGCAATATATAACGGAAGAGAGTCCAAAATCACGGCATGGATAGATGCTTAACTTGGAGGAGAAGCATTTTCGACAAAAAGATGCAGCTGAAGCTGAAATTTGCCAATTTGTTTTGGGTCTTAAGCAAGAAATCTGGGATCAGTCTTGAAAACAAAGCCCTTCTTTATAAAGAAAGCATTCATATAGACCTAATATATACACTATCAAAGACGAGAATTTTATCGTAGCGCACAATAATCCGAATCCTTTGGCTAACACCTTGGCTTCAGCAACAAGTTATAGGCGCCAGAAGAGAAGGAGGAGTATTAATTATTGTGAGACTTCCTATGTCGAAGCAGATTCAGTAAATAAATAGTTAAAAAAAAAGTAACCGCATATAAATACACAATATGCGATGAAGGCAGGAAATAGTTTGAAATAAGAAGATATTTTGTTGGCTCAATCTAAGCGATAGTATAATAGGAAAAAAGATAGCCGCACAAAAAAGACAAATAAGTATGATGGAAGCAGGAAGTAGACGCGTCTCTGTTCAAAAACCTCAGAAATTGCCGATAGAAAAAGAAATTTCTTTTCGTTTGAGGTGCTTTCTGCTTCCTAAAAAGTTTTCTCTGCACAGTTTTTATGCACATCTTTATATAGAGTTCTTCGATTTCGATAAAGCTGCATACCGACCTAATACCGACCTATAAATATATAGTAGAGATATATATGTATGTATACAAAAAATAAATTTATTTATATGGATTAAGTTATATATATATAAATATATGTCTAATTTTTTAACGTAACAGTCAGAAGACTTATAGGACGAAGCGGTTTTGGCTCATGCCTTCAATAGGGGTCGAACGATTACGTGATAGGTGCCACGGATGAATTTCTTGACGGGGTATTAGTTCGAAAGCACTGTATCGTAGTGTTCAAGAGCGGCCTCTCTGTTATTTGGCAGGGTTTGCTATAAATTATGTGGTGAAAATACGAAACGAATGTCTAATGAAAGAGAGAGGCCGATAACTGGCATGTTCTAGAATTTAAATCCATTAATCATTATCGAGAACTGTTCGATCGTTCCAGGTGTTAGCACGAGCAATCGATTTAGTATATAAGAGCGAAACATATCTTCTAGGTAGTCAATTAAAAAGAAAAACTCGTTGATGATAACACTACTGTGGAGTAAAAATGGTACACTGTGAAAGTTGTACAATAAATGATTTGTAAATAGGGAAACAAAAATGTGATTGCTGAGTAATCTCTTTATAATTAATAAACTGTAAGCATAGTTGGCAACTATTGTTAAACAATCCAGTTATCGAGCTCGAAGAATTTAAGAAAGCATCGAGGTTAATTTAGTCAAAATTTAAGAACATCTTTTTTCTAATTGCGGTCGCCCCTCGATAGGGAATGTCAAGCCTTCTGAGTGCATTTCTCACATGAAATAAAAGCTCCAGATAAAAATCCATCGACAGTTCGGAGGCGGGTTAGAACAGACTGTAAGTCCCTTCATTTGTTGGTAAAAAACTCAAGGTGCAAAATTAAAAATTGGAGGAGGAGCTCGGCCGAAAATCGCTTCAACGGTTACAAAGCGCCAAATATATATATGTTTAGCCTAATTGTAACAATTGGTGTCAGGACTGGGATTGCTAAATAAACCTCTAGGGATAAGAATTGAAAAATCGTCAAAATTCAGCATTTGACGACACCTCTTCTCAAAAGGGAATTGGCAAAGCGAGGATTATTTATCCCGGGAAAATATCGAGCAGCGTCAACACAAAATAGAGAAGCTTATTGAGACCAAAATCAACAAGTAGGAAAGTCGTGTCCGAGATTTGCAATTGAATCTCCCAACCACTTCGATGAACGACCTATCCTTTGATGGTACAATTCCTTTCCACATCTTACGCTCCAGTTCGAGAAGACGGTTGCGTTAAATAATTTGAACATTGAGGAACGATTCGCTACATTTCGCTGAAGAAGGGGACTGGCTATTGAGCCCGTTATTTTTTCAATCAGCCCTATTCTGCATTTCGACTCGAATCGAAATTTTCACCGTTCGAAGAATTTGGTATTCTGCGTTACGTTCCGTTTCGATCACTCTTCGAAATATTCGATTCTATCCAATTCTATGTATTCTGCATTTCGATCGTAGTTACGTTTTTGTACGTTGTAATTTAGTTGGCGAAGAACAGGTCGATCGTATATTTTCGTGTACATAAATAATATAATTTTAACGAAAATGTAAGTAAAATATGAGTTAGATAATTGGAAAAGTCATAACGACTTATTTCCTTAGTTTTATGAGCTTAATGACGCTTTTTGATACAACACAAAAGCGACATGAAAAATTTGAGAGTTTTGAAATAACGTTGCCGAAATACAGTTGATCCAGCAGTAAAAGACTCCATGATTTCAAGAAAATTGTGTAATGGCATTGACACTGTTGAATGACAGATTCCTATGTTATAATCTGCACCAACTCTATGTTGGTAACTGCCTACCATGAAAAATCGCAAATTTGCTACTATTCGATTAGGTGGAGATAACCATGTCAAAGTACTTGATTGAGATTCTTGCGCAAAAATATCCAGGACATACTTAAAAGCCTCTTTATTAAGTTTGAAGCTCTTTTTGACTGAATTTATTATATAAACGATTACCAATTAAAAGCTAAATTTCTTAAAATCCATCACTCATCTGCAATGGATGACACTGATATCTCAATCCACATGAAATATCGCCGCGGCTCTTGATTTCATTTAACGTTAAAAACACAATTTTTTAAATTTATTAGAATTATGCATAAATAGTTTGCAATTGTTTTCTTTCTATTGTTTCATTTTCACACATTCACATGCAACCAGCTGATTTCGAATATGTATCCTCTCTTCCTCTTCTTTCGATTCGATCGAAACTCAGAATACCTAATTAAGATTGTGGCGTAGCGGAGAGCGGGAACGTAATCGAAAAGCAGAATAGCCCTGAATATGAAAATTACACCGAGCATATCCTAACGACTGGCAAGAGTAGGGAGATTGATAAGTTTCAGACGACTGGTCTAAGGAGGAAGATTATATTGAGAGTTCCAATGCAACTTTCTTAGGCAATAAGAAGAAATTGTGTTTGAATAGATTCTAAACGCTCCTAGTAGATTTGATTCCTCGGATTACAAAATACCGAGCCGTATTCCAGAATAGGTCTTAATAATATTGTGAATAAAGTTTTAGTAATTTAAGGGTCCATGAATTTTTTCGGCCTCTGCTACTACTCTTTGAGTTGGAACGGCCGTGATAGCTGAGTGGTTAGCATTGCGTACTACTATCTGGATGGAAAGGTTCGAGCAACATCCAAAATTATAGAAAATTATTTTTTCTAATTGTGGCAGGGAATGGCAAGCCTTCCGAGTGTATTTCTGGCATGAAATAAAAGCTCCTCATAAAAACCTATCGGCCGCTGAAAGGCGGCTTAGAATAAGCCATAGATCCCTCCATTTGCTGGTAAGACACCTCAAGACGCAAAACCACAAATTGGAGGAGGAGCTCGGCCAAAAATCGCTTTAGCGGTTGAAAAAGGGGTATAATAAAAGATACTTTCTAAACAGATGGAAAAATTCCCTCTTTAAGCGATAAATTGAATAAATGAGTCAACGGTTCATTAATATACTCAGCACAAGAAACAAGTAATATTTGATCAGGACCATTTTTTTTCAGGACTTCCAGTTACCAGGAAAAAGTTTTTAAGGGTAATTGGAATTTGACTAAGAGTTCGAAGAATAATTATATTTAATAAATTTAACAAACAAATTAGAAATTGTCTGTTTTTGTTATTTAGAAATTTCATAGTAGAAGGAACCCCAGATACCTAGTGCCTAGAGTTTACGAAACCATAAAAAGATTTAGGATTTGTTATTAAGCTTCGTTTAATTTTGCAAAAATAAGAGTTCAAACATTTTCGATTTATTACAAAGAGCTTGTGTCGCAAAATTGAATACTTTAAGTAGCGCAGTTTTATTTAAATGTCCTGTTTTTTTATTTTTCTTAAATCTGAGCTCTTTAGTGTACCATGATTGAGTAAGTTCTTTATAAAAAAACTACGTTTAGGAATATATTTTTCAAATAAGTTAAATAAGGCTATGTTAAAACGCGCAACGCTTTGATTGATTTTTTTATTGTATATAATAAGTATAACCTCTTTCAACTTGTGTCCGAATACACTTAAATTCAATAGATTCTGTAATAACAAGGCTAACCTCAACAGATGGAATCCATGAGTCATCAGTAAAAAGTACTCCACCTCCGACTCTATTTTCACGATCTTTTCTAAAAATTTGATAAGAACTTGCAAAAATCTCTGAGTTAAAAACATAATGTTTAAGCCAAGCTTCAGTAAAAGAACTTACATCATAATTTAGTTCAAAACTTCTGAGTTAATTAATTTAGTATTCAAATCTCTATCTAATTTTAGCCAAATTATTATTACTTTTTGGTTTGTATTCGAATTCTCGGACAAAAGCGCCTGTGGGGAAAAAAGAACATAGCGTCGATTCAAAATGTTCCAAATCGATATCAGTCCTAAAAGAGAGATATTCTATTCGTATTTAAAGTTAAATTTTCTTATAAGTAAATTATTAGTTTTAATTTTGGATAATATATAACTCTTTATATAATCGGCGGAGGTATCATTTGCAAATGTTGATACAAGTACTGATTTCATTACAGGGACTACAACAAGCTCATTTGAAGTTGACTCAGACACCGGTTGTTGGGGTTTAACAACAAGGTTAGAGTTTTCAGATATTATTTAGGATTTTGATTTGACGGCATCTCAAGAGACGGAGAAGCTATCTCAGGCTTTATTATCATTGCACTACTGGATTTTAGACGAGGACATGAGGATGCCAAATTAATTAATTCGACTGTGTCCGCTTTAAGATTTTTCTGACCAGGTACGTTACTGGCATCCTAAGCTTACGCTTTTTTAATCGAATATCAGCCATACATTGTATGAAGTCCAAGCGCTTAAAATTTACAAACAAGTCTTCAAATTCTTTAAATTTCTCATTCAAAGTGGACTATTGCTTTCCCAATTGGGAAAATCCATTTTGTCAGACGGAACATCGTGAAAGGATCAATTTCCGTTGTCTACACCTCAAGCACGATGCCATCGTTAACTGCGTCCCGAATTCGTCGTCAGTCCAGCACATTTTAAGGGTGCAATGCCATCGCAAAGCCAGCAACTCAGAAAACATTCTGAATCGCCTTTATTTAGCAATTATCATAAGAGACTGTCCATAAACTACGTAGCCTGATTTTGGCCACTTTCGGACCCCAACCCCCTCTCCCCACGTAGTCTATCGTAGCTTTTACTCGAACACCTCCCCCCCTATAAAGGCACGTGGTTTTTTTATGATAAAATTTTTGGAAAGAAAGGTTTATTAAAAAAAACTAGGACATTTTTGTTTCAATCCAAGCTTGAAATGAAACACGAAACTAGCCATTCATGTAAATCGTCTACTACAGGCACACATGTTTCTTCAGTAATACTTTGACGGCCGAGTTGATTAGTGGATTCGTCAATTTCAATGTTATCTTCCTCAAACCAATGTCAATTTCGCACATCAACTCATTATTTCGACGTTTCAGCACTGACTTTGCACGACATTTTTTACCATCTATGGTTGGACCGTGTACTGTTTTGACGTGTGAAACCTTCTGCTTTTTGGATGCATAGTATACACCGCAACAATCACAGTTTTTTTCCTAGTATACAACACAATGATCTATGAACCATATATAGATAATTATAACAATATAATATCATTAAACACTGAGGGGCAGTAAAAATCATAAGGAACCGGCAGGCCTGTAGCAGTCGTTGGCTTTATACCTATAGTTTGTCATAGAAAAAGATCACAGAAGCTGTCTTTTTCTTTAGCGTCTTCCGGGGAAGGAATTACCAGTTTACCATCATCTGTTCTGCGTATTGGAAACGGAGGTGGCAGGAAACCCTTAGTAATTGAAAGAAGATCTTTTAAGTTGCTCCTCCAATCTCCACAGCAATCTCTATTAGCACATTTGACAATCTAAAATTTCCAGTATTACAACAGTATATTGTGCATCGGGTGCGGAAGTGGGCGTTGCGGGCCAAACATATGAAGTTAGCAACTATTAGCACAGCCGAGGTGTAGTAAATTTCATACAAGGCGCAACTGCCTGGTCCCTGTCCCATAGCACGTATACTATTTTGCTCAAAATTCAAAAAACTGAATTAGGATTAAAAACGAGCGTTTTCGTTCCTGTGGCGCAAAAATATGATATGAACGAAGTTCCATACCTGCAGAAAATACTGGCTTTCCGGACCGTGTAAATCGTACCACTCATAAGAAACAGAATTTGGCTCTTGTATAGTACATTTTGAATCGATATATTCTGCTGTAACTTCGCAGCCATCAATGTGAACTTGATTCCATACGTCAGCTAGTGTTTTACCAGCGAATTCAAAATTTTTTATTTCGAGATTTTTATCGATAGTGACAGCAGAGTTATACAAATGGGAGCCAAACTGATCATGAGGTAAAATTAAACCAGATAGCTCCCGACTTAGATGAGCCATTTGTCTCTCCACGCGATTGTAAGCACTGCGCCCAGGTGCGTTAGTAATTACGAAGAGTGCAACCAAATTATACGTTTTAAATTGATCTACAGCATGATCAATGACTTTTCGATAGCGTGGATTTTCATCAAGTCCACCATCTGACATGATTACCACTACTGGCTTTATCTGATCTTGATTTTTGTATAAAAATAAAACGGATAATGTTTTCGTCTAATTTTCATCAATGGCTAATTCGTTAAAAACTGAAAATTAGTTTCTCTTCCAACGTAGAAGTATGTATTGTATAAATAAATATATTATTTGATATTCCAGTCAATATAGTCTTTGTTTTAATTATTCGAAGATCTGGTCTCTATTGTGAGGCCCTTATTAAGACTAAAATTAATCAAAACACAACAGTTAATTATACATGTGTCCCGTAGTAATGATAATAATTACATAATTTTATGAAAATTCGAATTTTTGACAGCATATATATGCCAAATTCACCACTATCTTGTGTAATTTTGATCAGCTCACTATTTACCATTCTTTTTCTAACAATATATAATTTAGTTTACATTCAATTTTCTTAAAAATCAAAATACAATAAAATAAATCCATTATTGGTTTGAGAGAAACAGTTTTCGTTATTACATAGTTATGATTGCGGCTGCTGTGTTTAAATTCAATTTAATCTTGAAAAAGGCTTCGCAAAAAAAATCCGAACTTCGTGTTAAAAATAAGAATAATATTGACTGAATATGTCGAGTAAATTATTTATTTATGGAATTAAATAGACCAAATGATCAAAGGGGAAGAAATTTTTACAAATAAAAATTAATAAGTTATTAATATCTAAAGCAAATATATATTGATATAGAAAACCACGTAGCTTAGGCCAAAAACCCCCCTCCCCCCACGTGGCTCACCGTGGTCTTTTAGTGGACCCCTCCTCCCACCAAGCAGGTTACGTAGTTATGGACATTATTAGGAATAATAAATTAAAAATACAGACAAGACTACTACAAGTTTAAAGCAAATGAATATGTGAATTCAATTTAAGCAAATTGATTTGCACTTTCACACAATCACTGAAATTTTGAAACACATAGCTTTGATTTCTCACAAAAATTATTGGTAACAATTTTTATAGATATTTTTATTTTATTAAACGACGGAGTGTATCGAATCTAGACCGTTGGGAGACCAAGAAACAAGATGAAATGGACCCTCCTATAGAGACTTGCAGCGTTTGGACATGTACAGCCTACAAAGTAACCAAACTTCTCGTCTATTTCCGCTTCCGGCGAACAGCTGAGATCACCTGATCGTTTTCGTTTCTCATTTCGGTTGTCATTCGTAACTTCGAGCGCTGGGACGCATTAGCATGCATTACATTGCAGAAAAAAAAGTACCTATAACCAAATGACATAAAATGGTACTGAAAACCGAAGTAATAATTTATTTCATTATTAAGTACATGGGAAATTTAAAAAGTATTACTTACAAGTTATTTTCATTAATATTTGAATAGTTTTTAACTTTTTTATACATCTAATAAGTAATTGTAATATTGAATGGTACCTCACAAATGCAACCATTCGTAATTATTTTCTTTTTTGTAATTCCTTTTATTCGCATTTCAATATGCAGATTTATTGCTCTGTTGATGAAGGTAAATATAATTTTCGTTATTAAAAACGCTTATTTGCTAATAAACTTCTTGATTTATAGATACAGGAACTGCTGTACTCCGCGTGCATACGAGTGTATGTTCTACCACATATACATAGGATGTATACCTCGGAGCCATGAGCTGCTATATGAAAACATATGGAGCGCAGCCGGAAGGATAGGATATGTAAATGAAACCAACAAAATATGTAATATTAAATATTGTAGTTTTATTAAATAAAAATATTTTAATGAACATGTTATATACAATATATTTGTATACAGTACAATGTTACTTATTTTCAACTACGGTTTATAGCAATTTGTATATGTTTTCAGCTAATTACATTATACTTTCAGTTTAATTAAATTTAGTTTTTTATTGCATGCCTCGAAAATAACATTGGTTTTCGGTACCGTCAGCGCATAGTATCCAAGTTACCTCAATAAACTAGCATTGCACTAACATGTATTAATAAGTTTCTTAAAATAAGAGTCGTTTTTTAAGCTCGCACTTCAAAGTTTATTTTTCCCTATTTTATTTTCAACTTGAATTTTTTCAGTTGATCACTTCACAAAAAAACTAATCCAAATCTCATATATATACATATTTCAATTAATTTTCTTTTTAGACAAATAACTACATACATAAATAGCATATAAAAGGCATTCTGTAATAAACAACTTCTGTATATATGTTATTCGAAAAGTAACATTATTTCTGCGGCAATCTTTCTCTAAAGTGTACACGTGTACATATCCACATGTTCACTTTTCACTTTTCAAAGAGTATTTTAGTAAAAATCAATATAAATGGAATGGGTAAAATTCTGTTTATCTCGCTGTTTTGAATTCATTATATTTTGTTTTGCATGCTTTCTTATAATTCTTCATCATTAAGCACTACACTGAATATAGAAAAATACACAAAGTAATTAGAAATATATGTATATATCTTCTTAAGCAAGTACTTTACCTGATGAATACCTGATGATGTACTTTACTTTATGTTCTTTACTTAATGAAATTCAAAACATTTAAAATTTGTCTCTAAATTGTTGACAAAAACTTTCAAAATGAATGAGAAATAAACATAAACAATGAAGCGCAGGGTTGTACCTCCATCGGATTCAGTTTTAATATTTTGGTAAATAACTTTGTAATTATTTTTCATATTCTAATAAATTTATGGAAAAAAACTATTGCGCCTATTTGTGCGAAATCTTTCCAAGAAGTTTTACTAATCTATTGAAAGAATATATTCAAAATTTGTGTAAACATACCTGATGTTTTTAAACTATTAACAAAAATTCTTGCAACACAACAACCTTACTTCGAATTCATTGTTTCACGAAGCCCAGGTTGTGATTTACGACACCCTAGCTGTTTCACAACACCATGGTTTGACAACCGATAAAAGAAACCGATTGAAGAAGGAAATAAAATGGAAAGGGAGTTAGGTTACTTTGTAGGCTGTACAATGGTTTTGAAGAGCAAATTAGACTGACCGAGACGACTTAAGTGGAGGCAAAGTATAAGTGAGTATGGATTTTCTTTTTTTTTAACATTTGACGTACAAAATTCAACTCTCATACGCCCTCGTTGCAAAATAGCATCACGAGATGTCGCAGATATCGTATGGTATGGTGAAATGAGATTTGTCTGCAAGGGCTTGCACAGCGGCAAAATAAATTATTCTCATATAATACTATATTTCCCTTTAGTATTAATATGTGTAGTCCATTTAATTACAAATGTTTTATAAAAATAAAATGTTAAAAATATGATGCTAATTCACCTAACTCTAATTGACTAATAAATTCCGTTAAATTGAGAATATTTTCCTTAGTACCTTTTATATTTGTTTCGGATACGGAAAAGAACGTGAAACATATATATCGAATTTTAGTTTGCCATGTAATAAAATTTAGCAAGAAAAATATATTAGAAATAAAGAAAAATTAAATCAAATAATATGTGGTATTTTCCTTTATGTCTATTTTTAGTTAAAATATTGCACTTTGGCTTTCAAAAATTTTCCATAATTCATACTTTTTCTGTACAAGATAACCCTGTTGAAAATTAATTGCCTGTGTTTTTGTGTAGGATATTTTTATAGCGGTTATATTTCCTATCGACAAAATATAAAATATATTCATGAAATGAACAATTTTAGGCAAACTATTTATTAAGTTGTTTAACAAAATATCAAAGCGACCTTGCGCTGCACTATATTCCACCATACTAGCTGTCAAAATCTAAATTCAACGCATATACGTCCTTGTCAAATACATAGGCTGTTCTCAGCTGTGGGCTGGTTCCGGGAAATCACCTTAGATTTTCCATACTCCCTTATACTCTGGTGGAGGGCAGTGTGGTGAAAACGTGAAATGAATGTCAGAGGAAACAGAGATGCCTATAACTGGTATGAGAATCGAGAATGTTAATTACCGAGAATGTTCGTTATCGATAATATCTCGATCATTTCAAGCTAAGTTAATATGAGAACTCCAAATTTTGCTCACACATTTTCGAGCAGTGCGCCTACCTGCTTACTGCTCATTACTCGAAAATTTTCAAGCCGAGCAGGAGGATTGCGAGTATATGGACGAATACTTCAAATTTTTTTCTGAAAACTTTTTATATCATTTTTAAATTTATTTATGAAAAGTGTAAAATGAATGAAACGTCAAAAAAAGTTGACAAACAAAATTGATTTTGTTTTGTTTTGCTGAACTGTTGAACGGATATTCGACTTAGTATATAAGGGCGAAGCACAATTGTTGGCTAGTCAGTTAAAAAGCAAACTCGTTGGTGATAACATTGCTGTGACGTAGAAATAGTTCACTGTGAAAGTTGTAAATATTGAAGCCAATTGTTTTCGAGCAATAAATTAACGTTAAATAAATTCTTTATAATTAAGAAACTACAGGAATGGTTCGCGACATGTATTTAACAATCCAGTGATCGGAATCGAAGGATTTGGGAATTCAGCGAGGTTAATTTAGCGAAAACGTACCAACATGATGTTGGTAATCTTCAATGTGCTGCTTTTGGAAGCCTTAACCTGCGCCTTCACACTATTATCTTCAGGTGTTATGGGTTTCGAAGTTTGCTAGCCGTTGCAGGCATTACAAACATGCACTTCCATACTTCTCAGGCATGACATTTCTTGGCATTGTTTACATTTAAAAAACTACATTAGTAAACATTGCACTCACATCGTCAAATAATTTTGAAACGTTACATTATTAGTCAATTTATAGTCACAATAAATAATAAATATGAATAAAGAATTAAGTGAAGTAAAGGAGTTCATTAATTTTATAAATTTCAATTTGAAAACTTTGTGTGCATCACAAGTATTTCAAAAACTGAATGCAGGGAAAAAACATTTTTGGATACACGACTTCTTGAAAGATTGAAATATAACCAGGTACTTCAGCCTAATGTTTGAAAATTTAAAAACAAAGAAGCGTCGGCAAGCCACTCGCATGAAACCAGAGGTATTTGACTGCTTGCTTAACTTGTTGCAACTTAACTTACTTTAATATAAGGAATTATAATTTCATATACGCGTTGCGTAGCATTATTGGTTACACTAAATATTTTTATTTAGTTACTTAGCGCATGGTGTCAACCGCCAGTATCTTTCCTTGACTTTTATAGTCGTGTTCGGTATATGGAGTGAATTGCATGATAAATATTTTTTCTCAACCATGTGAAGACGAGTAAAACTGAATAGCGTTTCATTTTAACTTATGTGGGATTTACCCAATTGCGTTGGCAAAATCGATGGCATACATATCTATAATTACAAATTACAAAGGTTATAATATGGTTCCTGAGAATCTTTGCTTATATGTTATTCTAAAATGAAATTTATTGTATTTAAAACTTCCATTGTGTTTGTAAATTTTTTCGTATATATTAAAAAGGGCGAACATGAAAAGGCATACTAAACTATTTGATTATCAGTTTAGACATGCTCAGCAGCATTACGCAACCATAGCTACAAACAATTTACATATTGTTACGATCTTGCTGAATCAACCTCGATGATTTCCCAAATCCTTCGGGTACGATCCCTGGATTGTTAAATAAAAATCGCCAACTTAATTTGCAGTTTCTTCTATTTATAAAGAATTTATTTAATGGCCTTTTATTACTCAGTAATTCACAATTCAATTACAATTCACTTTACTATTTACAATCACTTGTATACAACTTTCACAATGTACTGTTTTTATTACTTTGCTGTAATGTAATCACCAAAGCGTTTACTTTACGACTGATTACTTACTGACTCTCCGCACTTGTGTGTCGCCCTTATATATCACTCGGTTGTTCGCAGCCAACCGCCGAGAATAATCGAATCTTTCTCTTTACGAGTGTTCTCGAATTCGCTTTAGAACATGCCAGCTATCGGCTTCTCTCTTTCATCTGACATTCGCTTCGCATTTTCACCACACTGCCCTCGTCTCGAACAGACACATTCGCTGTTCCAAACGCAGCAAGCATCTCTAGATGGACCACTTTCATTTTGCTTCCTGGTCTCCCAACATTCTGGATTCGATACACTGCGTCATTTAGCCGTTTGATTACCTTTACCTTCCCAAACACATTGAACTTTTGAGGACAAACTCCTCTTCCGTTGTGGACTGCACAGCAACACCAAATCTCCACTTTGGAAGCCTTCAGAGTTCATCGCCTTGTCATACCTGGCCTTCAATTTGTAATGGCTTCGTGATTTTGGCCCTTTAGTTGCTCTGCACTCCGTGTAATTAGCAATCCACTCAGCAATCGATTGACGACAACCAACCCAATAGAACCGCTGCTTGATCTTCCCCAGCGTTTTTGTAATGCCTAGGTGCCATCCACTAGAAACAATGAGGAATTCCTTAAGAATATCCGGAATTCTCAACCTCGGAACTACTATTTGCCTTCTAGAGCACTGGTCATCTTCACTTTCTCATACTCTATGCAAATAGCCAGATATCAATTCTAAGCTGCTCCATTGTGCCCAGTATGCCTTAACGATTGGACTTTCCGCTGCCATTTGCTCTTTACTTGGCCGTCTGTTCACCTCCAATCCGTGCATTACCAGTTCCAAGTCTGGGTCTTCCTGCTGACATTTTCTTAAGTGGCTTGCCTCCCACTTTCCTGCTCGAGTAATTGTTATTCGCCGGACGTCTATTATTCCCTCAGCTTTTGAGCATCGTTTGCGTCGTCTTTCCTCTCTGTTGGAGCCCGACTGGCATTCGCGTGCGAAGTGACCTTCTTCTCCGCAACCGAAACACTTTCCACCTTGATTCTTAACACCAGAACGATTCATCCCTTCTATCGACTTCAGAGCTTTCAATATTTCAGTCCTCACATCAGGTGTTTCTACCTCCAAATGCTTCGCTTTGTAGGCTTGGTTACATAGCAGTGCCGCTGCTTCACGTGTCTGATCATACGCAACAGTTTCAGCGAATGTTAACTTTGGATTCGCATAAGTCTCTCGCTTGGTGTACACATGTTTAATTCCGCTGATGAGCCTCTGGATTTTTACTCTTTCCAGATGCTCACGCGATGTGTTCCCAATGGCTAAATGAGCCAATCTCTCGATTTCAAAAGCATATTCTTGCAGAGAGTCATTGTGTTTTTGGTCACGCTGTTCCAACTCCATCTGGTAAATTTACCTCCTATGCTCGCAACCATAGCGTCTTTCCAGGGCCCCCATTACCGCGCCATAGTTATCTCTCTCATATTCAGAAATAGTCAGCAAAATTTCCGCTGCAGATCCCTTCAACGCAACTAATAGCGCAGCGGATTTTTCATAGATGGTCCAATTATTTAACTCAGCCGTCTTCTCGAACTGGAGCTTGAAGATCTGGAATGGAGCTGTGCTGTCAAAGGATGGTGCTTCTATCCACGGGCCGTTCACGACGATGTATCTGCAAATTCCGAACACGACCTTCCAATTCGTTGACTTTGCTCTTAATTAGCTCCTCTATCTTATCTTGCCGTTCCTCGATTCTATCCTGTCTTTCCTTAAGTTCCGTATTGTCTCTCACCAGATTTTGCTGTATTTATGCGATTGTTCCTTCTAAGGATGATATCTTCTCCCTCTGTTCAACCGTTTGTGATGTAATGCTGGCTTTCTGTGCATACGGCTTTTGTGACTGGTTGGCATTCTGTACATCCATCTTTTGTGACATGTTGGCTTTCATTGCAGACATATTTTGTGAATTACGGGTATCCTGCGTATCCAACTTTTGTGACGTGTTGACATTGATTTGTGAAATTGCAGCCAACAATATGTTCATATCCATACCCGTAGATGAAACAGGAGACTTTTCTTGAATCTAACTTTTATGCATAGCTGTTTAATTTCATTTTGTAATTTCTATTCGGATATTTTATTTAATAATCCTGAAATTCGCTATTGTCATACCATATAACGTCGAAGTGGAATTGGTAGGTTGATGCAATATATACCAAAAGGGCTTTTAGATTATATTATTTTACCATTTTATGTGGCTACAGGCGTGGTAATCTGTTCTTGTTTATGTTCATCTCAGCCAAAATGATTTAATATTTAATATTTCTTAATATTTTTTTTTTAAATTCTAAGCCCAACGCTTACCCTCCTTCCGCTAAACCGACACGAGGGGCGCCATCCGCATAAAATACGGTATTTACCGAGTAACGAAAACAAGAGTTTGTTAAGCTAAAAGATTTAAAACTGCTCAGCTTCTGAAAACAAACTCATCAGATGAAATATAAGATTATTTATTCTACCATAGAAATTTAGTGGTTACTTGTTAAGAGAAGTTAGTATAGTATTTTTTTGTTACGAAAAATGAGTCGAATATGCTGGAATAACAATTGAAATCTTGACATAAACGGCGAAACGGTTCATATAGTTCAAAATTTGTTTTACAAGATTTTAAGAATAGTGGTCTAAATTTTCGAGATAATCGGATGGGGGCATTTAAATTGACTTCACCTAAGAGAAATGAACTGCAAATCAGTACATTTAGAAGCTTGACTAAAAAAAATATTCCTAAAATTTCTCTACGGCTAGAAAGTGTGGGTACATTTATAAGTTTTAAGCGACTAGTATACGAAGGAAGATTTTGATGGGAATCCCAGAGCAAAGGAGTGACTCAATTTTATCAGAATGGGTTTTATAATTAGGGTTCCACACAACCGAACCGTACTCCAATATTGGTCTTACGAATGACGTAAAAAGTATTTTCGTAATATAAGGGTCTTTGAATTCTTTAGACCACCGCTTTACAAAGGCAAAGGTATCATTAAATAATACTCTTTGAGTCATGTTGCAAAGATAGGAAGATATCTATTGGAGAAGGCTTGGTTGAAATCCAAGAAGATCTAGTTTTTTAAGTTTAAGATCTAGTTTTTAGTTCATATGATTTACTCTGTCGAATGCTTTAATAAAGTCAGTATATACAAGTATAACATCAGTATTCTTGTTTTCCCTTATTCCATTTGAAACGTGAGTAACAAATTCCAGCAAATTAGTAAAAGTAGATTTGCCTTTGCAGAACCTGCTGGGAACTGGAAATTAAAGGAAATATGGAAAAGGTTAATTGGGCAGTAATTATGGCTTCAAAAAGTTTAGGTATAGCAGATATATTTGTTATCCCTTTATAATTTTCAATCGAAGATCTACTGCCATTCTTATTCAAGTTTTTTCCATGTCAAAGGGAATATGCCTTATTTTAGGGATACATTTAAGAGGTTTGTCAAAGGCCAGTACAAATTTTCAGCATTAGTTAGAGTACAAGCACGTTTTGGTACAAAATTTTCTAACAATTTTACAGTTGCATTATTAAAATGAAGAAAACTTTCCTCCACATTACCATTGAAGACAGGCCAAATCAATGTGGATAGTTCCTGATTTAACTTTTTTAAGTTCGTTTTAGCAAAATAAAACAAGAACTAGAACCAAATAGAGATGCCGCGTTGTCAACCCGAAGGCTGTCCATGACTGCTCTGGTAGAACTAGAGGATCGCCCCAAATCACAGAAATTTTTGTAATGTTAACATACACTAAATCCAGGGTTTTATGAAATTTATTTTGTACTATATTAATTTGGTTCAGACAAAGCTCAGACATTTTCTCTAAGAGCTCGATAAAGCATGGTCGAGTACAAACGGGAGTAATGTTATCGCGTTTTATTTAACTGTTTTGTATAAATTTAAAATCTACTCGTATTCTACTTTCACTTTTATTGTCCATCTTTTAATTCATCATCGAACATTAACAAGCTCAGAAATGTCGTAGGCTAGTACCATTAGATTATACCAATGCTACTGAAGAGTTGTATTAGAATTATCACACTTTGTCAATTAGAGTGTCCATTTTTTACCAAGTGAATTTTTTTAAGTTTGTAGACTATAAGAAGATTTAAGAAAAAAATTAGATTTAATACGTGTATTCATATTAAACTTTGCTGTTTTGACGATACATTTTTCTTATAAATTACGGCAATTTTTTTCATATTTTTCACTTATAAATATATTTTTTTCTCATGGACAAATTTACTTGCAGCTAGAAGAAGTACATATACATATGTACTTATAAATTCTTAAAGAAAATTAAAAGCCTTCCACATATAAGTATGTAAAAAGTCAAGACATCCCTTTTAATTTGCATGGACAATGTGTTGTCTTAAAAGCAGGGCTTAATACTAATATTCTACAGGAAGAATTGAGAGACCTACATGCTCATGTGAGACAGCGAACTCAAATTATGAGTGACAAAATGACGGCCAAACGGCGACAAATGATAACGCGATAATCAAATTGCTGAACAACGCAGTGTATCGAATTCACACCGGTCGGAGACCAAGAGACGAGATGATAGCGGTCCACCTAGAGATACATGGAACAGCAAATTTATCTGATCGGGACGATCAGATTTAGGTGGAGGGCATGGTGGAGAAAATGAGAAACGAATGTCAGATGAAAGAGAGAGGCCGATAACTGGCATCTTCTATAGCATGAATCGAGAATGTTCTTTATATAGAATCATTCCAGGTGTTAATACGTGCGATCGGATTAGTATATGAGTGCGAAACACAACTGCTGGAAACTCATTTGTAAAGCGAACTCGTTATTGATAACACTAACCAGAGAACGTATAACAACGAGAAGGTGCAATTGATTTTTGGATTATAAGTTCGATTGAAACTTGTGCAGAGTTAGAAAATCACGGGAAAGGGATTCACACTCTGTTAAATTTTGCCTGTTAAACTAACAGAATTATGTAAACTGAATGTTTAATATAAAGAAAAAATGTAAAACCAATAAAAATATAATGAAAATCAAACTATTTATTATTTTTTAATTTCTTTTTCATAAAACATTATGTTATTTTTTAATTAAAATGCAATAAACAATAAAATCTTAATATTTCAGAAACTATTTCAAAAACTATAATAAGTTTAAGTTTTTGTATTCAATGTAAAATGTAGTTTTTATGATTACAAAAAAAAATTAAAATAAAAAATAAATAAAAATAAATAAAAATAATGAATAATGATAAAAATAAATTAAATAAAATAAAAAGTAATATCAAAATTATTTTGAATTATAATATGGCACGAGCGAAAGGAATTTGAACTTGTGCCAAAAGTAAAGGCACCAAAAGCTTCAAATAGCACTCGCGGTATACTAGCTCCGCCACCGTTGACTTAAAAATATTTTTACATATTGGGCACTTGTACCCAAATACAGAATAGAACATTGATTCTTCTTCTTAGCTGAGTTAGAATACGAAGGAATATATTGTCCCATCGCGGAAGCTTCGTCTATAAACGACTTCGCTAATATACAAAATTCTTGTGGAAGAGCTGCGCGCGGGCAGAATTATTGCTTGTCGTATTCGCTTTGTTGACGATGCTCTTGCGTTTAAGAATTTTTGCGCATATTTTGCGTTGAGTATACGCACATGAATTGATATGTATGTACATACATACGTTTATTTGTTTATGCGTACACATCCAGCAAGAATATCATTACCATGCCAACGCTATTTTATTGGCCGCTAAATTGCAAAAAATGTCCTTCCCTTCGAGCGACTCTTCCACAAACCAAAATGCCAAAAATTAGAAATTAAAGAATTTTGTGTCTTCACTGGACAATTTTTAGCAATTTTGCCATCATCATCCTCAGCTTGTGGACAGAGGGCTCGCGGGAAGGCAAGGAATTTCTTGCTGGGCAATATGAGGTAATGAGCGAACAGCAAAATTTAGCAACACGATGCCGATTTGCTTCAGTTGAGCAGACGAAGTGAATTTTTTGTCGAAGTTAAAACAATATGAAGCAATGTTTATTGACGGCACTGGAATGTTACGGATTGAAGGGAAAAGGGCATGCAATTGTATGTTGTTGTTGCACAAGCTATTTGCTATAAGAAGTAAAAGCAACAAAACCAACTACCGCATGCAAACCCTCCTTCCTGCTACTCTTCATCGATGAACAGTTTCGTCAAGCGAAGTAAAATTTTGGCAACTATCAAAAATTAATGTTGAGTTGACGACGATGTGAAAACGCATACATTCATGCATTTTAATACGTATACGCCAAACATGCACAATCTTAATAATGCGAATGCCCTTCCTTCTTTCAACCCGCCATCCACAAGCATTTTCTTCGCGACGATGACAAAATCACAAAAATCAGAGAATCAAGTTGATCTGAAGTTGAACACACCTACATTCAAAGGTACTTATGTATATGTATACGAAAAACGCATACATACAAAAATGCATGTCAACTTCTTTCCTCTGTGTCCCGTCATCCTAAAGCATACCTTGGCGACGATTGAAAAATCTGCCAATTTAATAAAATTTAAATGCGAAAAAGGGGCGAGGTTTTGAACTCATGGTACTCTTGTCGTGTGCCAGCGCAAGGTAGCAGCTTGCTTCATGTTGAGGTAACAGGCGTACAGCAAATATAGAAGAACGATGAATAGATTTTGTACATTTTGTGGTTGACTATTTGACTTTTTGACGGAGTCAAAGAAGCCACTTGAAGGAATGAGTATGCGGGGCATGCGTGCGGTGATATTTATGAATAAACACACTTTGCCTTGTTGTACGACGCTTGCGTCATACGCATAATATGAATAGCATACGGCAACAAAAACAACTAACGCACAAGCCGCGAACTCATACATTCAAGAGTACCTACATATGTGTATACAAAAAACAAATACACACAAAATATTGTGCGATCCCTTTTCATTTACTCCCGCTACCAACAAGCCGTCTGGTGACCAAAAATCCTAAGATCAGAAATTCAAGTTGATCTGAAGTTGAAGACACATACATTCATGTGTATACGAAAAACTCATACATACATGCAAACAAAAGTTGTCAATTCTCTTCCTTTGTACCCGCCATCCACAAGCAATTTGACTGCCTCGCCAACTTATAATTTTTACAATCGATTGCAAAATGAAAAATATAAAACTGTTATGTTCAGCGTAAAATTCTATTAGAATATGCAAAACAATATTTTTCATTTGCTGAGATTTGAACCCGGGCAAACAAAATTAATTCCAAGCAGCATAACCATTACGCCGCAGACCACTTCAAAAATGCGCGATCTAAATAGCTAATTGATGATGGCTTGACGGTAAGAACGGACAAATCTTCAATCTACAAAAGACTAATATATGTACGTACGTACAGAATTTACAAAATACGCAATAATATCCAAATCAAATATATGACCCTCATTCGATTAATTTTTAATATTATGTTATATGTAAAATATATTATATTAAAATTTTTTTTTAATAATATAAGTAAGATTTAAAATGAAAAAAAAATTTTTTTATTTAAATTACTCTTCAGGGCATCCGTATTCCTTTGGTTAAAATACCAAAGCCATTAACATAAAGAAAAAAATTGCATACGATTTCTTTGCTTTTAGCAGAAGTTCAATTGACCGTACTGCTGATAACATTTATTGTTTTCCGACGGTTGTTAAATTTGGGTGTGGTGAATCCCTTTCCCAAAGTTTTTCAGGACATGTATGATGTGGATCGAGGTTGCAACGAATTTTCACCTTCTCGTTGTTATAAGTTCTCTGACTAACTCTGTAAATTGTGAAGCGAATTGTTAGTTATTGAATAATAAATAAACGTTGAGTAATTTCTTTAGAATTGAAAAAACTGCAGGCATTTTTGCCGACTTTTATTAAACAATCAAGTGATCGGACCCAAAGGATTTCAGAAATCATCGAGGCTAACTTACCAAGATCGTAACAATGTTTATTCTAGAAAAAATATGTTCCTATACAAAAACTACACCTACATACTTAGTTGTCTTTACATTTTAAAATTCTATTGCGATCTTGTTGTGTTAGGTTACAAATATTTGTTATTCTGAAATATACATAACTAAACGCCAATAACTGGATAACAGATTTGGTCCAAACATAAGAGCATTGTGCAGCTTTACAATTTTGAATTTTCCTATCAAATTGAAATTATTTTCCGTTAAATTGTAGGAAAATAAAAGTCAACTTTGCGCCGTAAGCAGAATTTTATTATCTAACGGTAACACGAAGGTTACCTATTTGCAAGCGTTGTTCAGGCGTGAGTATATTCATGATGAATTGGCAAACCAAACTGAGAATAAATCACTTGACAGCTGTTAAATCGGTCGCCATCTTGAAAAGTAATGCCAACTTAAAGTTCTATACCTCTATAAAAAAAACACCCTATATGATGGATTTATTTTTGTTTGATATGCGTGTTCGTGCGAATAGTGTTTATGCGTTCATTGGGATGTTGATATCCAATCTTGTCTAACGTGGGCGTGTGCTTGAAGTCCGCCGCATTAAGGAACTGTTTAACTACATATATTTTTTAAACGTTCGTGTTTACGCATTTTTTTATATACTTTTTTTTAAATATTTTTTTATATCGCTGTCTTCCCCTTTTTTCTTTTGATTTTTGTCGAAGCGGAGTTTTCTGACGCCTTTTATTTTTGTTTGTTTAAATTCTCCTTTTTTCTCCAGTATGTGCTTTATACGGTTAGTCGTAAACATTTTCTCACTTTTCATCCACTATTTCTTTCCACTTGTACATACTGGTATAAAAGAGGGGAAGTGTACCCAATATTTTAGTCTCTTACGAACTAACTATGTACAAAGATATCTTGGGAATAGTTTCTTCTGCTTAAGTTATATTATGATTGCAGAAATCTGCAACAAGGCGGTCGTTACAATGTTTATATGCTTCCATATACCGCACCGACATAGTTTGGAAAGTTCCACATGCCATTAAAGTCATTTAAAGTCGTGCTTTTACGGAACTGACAAATATGTATAAATATACAAACCAACAATTTCACTATCCTGGTAGAGTCCTTTCACCGTCGTCATAATATTTTCGTAAAACAATATAACGCTTAATTTTTTAATAGCCTTATTAGTAGAATTTTTAACAAATTATCCACAAAAATATTTTGATTTGTGTTTTTGTTTGTATTTTCGTAAAACAATATTCATTCATTCATTTGTTAATAGCATTATTAGTAGAATTTTCAACAAATTATCCACAACCACATTTTGATTTG
>CM061529.1:10988058-11030316 GCA_030068015.2 Neoceratitis asiatica
TTGAAGAATTTTGTGTCTTCACTGGACAATTTTTAGCAATTTTGTCATCATCATCCTCAGCTTGTGGACCGATAGGGTACGTTGAAAGGCAAGGAATCAGCACGATGCCGATTTGCTTCATTTTACCAGACGAAGTGAATTTTAGTCAAAGTCTCAAGAATTTGAAGCACCGTTTTTATTTCCCCTTCCGTCTATTTTTTACCTCCGTTTGCAGTCGGCACTTACCTTTTTGGGTGGACACTGAAGTTGAAGTATAAATAAATAATAAATAATTCAAATTTATTTTGTGTTATCTATTTATACTTACTTTTGATGATTTCAACTTTTGTCTTTGTAAGCAAAAACAACTGTTCGTAGCAGAATTCCCAATATAAAATTCTAAATGGAAATGCCATTCGCCTATTGTTATTTACTTTTTGTGCTGTCATTTAGTTAAATTCTAACTACTTTCTAGCACTGTAAATAAGCAAACAACTACATAATTTGTGAACTAGATTGGTCAATGTTGGTTGTATTTTCATGCCGCTTATTGCGAACAACTTAATTGTATTTTTAAATTCGTCGCATATTCGTAGATTTTACATATGAGACTCCGCTGACAAGGTCGTGGAAATCGGGACACCGCTAAAAAATGGTTGTAAAATCATATTCCCAGTTAATTTAAAATTTCTTAATGTAAGAAAGAGAGAGAGAGTTATATCCCATTTCTGTTTTTTTCGTCTCGTCGCTTCTTATTCAGCAATATATGCTGAAGAAATCTACTCGAAAATAGAACGTTAACGAGAAAAAGTGTGATTTTTCATCACATTGTACTTCGTCATATGTTCTTAACGTTCGTTAATCGTCGCTTACAACCAAAAGAGAAGTGCTCAATATTAACACTAATGTTCACCACAAACACATGCTTGCGGTCACAATACAACGAAATTCATCAAAAATTAATCGCTTGTTTGTTTTGCTAAGCTCGTTTATTACTTTTCGCTCTTCGTCGCTGTTCTAAGGCAAATGTATACACATTCAGGAATCACCTGCGTAGAAATCCATAAACGCAATTATGGACGTTATGAAAGTGCGAGTTCGGTCTTGTTTGAACGAGTTGCTGAATTAGAACTGCGTGTGGAACATGGTGCTGCAACATCTTCAGATTTTATACCGCAATAAATGTTGTCTCCTTCAGATACAAAAACGCTTTTCGCATCCTCGAATGCGCACACCGTGTAATCCATAGTACCTTCATGACGGGTATGGGTATCAATAACGCAGACGCCATTGCTATTATCTTCGTCAGCCGTACCAATAACGCAAATGCATCAATAAGTATCTTATAAAATCCTGGCGGAACTTTTAGTTACACGCAGTTTCCAAAATATACAACTTGTCCCGTAATTGCAAGCCATCCGTATGCGCCAACCCCCACCAACAAAGTTTTCACTAGCGTCCAATGTTTAATGTGCGCAAAATCATCGATCTTCTACCATTTTTTAATCAAGTTTTGAACTCGTCATGCCTCACAGTTTATTCAACGTCGAGATATTACATAATACTTTACTCTTTGCTATGCAGCAGAAAATATAAGGCAGTGGGTGAAATCTTTGCCCGGTACGCGTAACACAAGCCAGAAAACGTGAAGTTTTATAACTGCTTGAAGGTGGAAAATTATTCAATTAAGTGCCCTGAACCACAGAAAAAAACCGTCAATGCGCAAACCATATAGGCGGACATATTCATAAAAGTCAAATTTTTTATTGCAATCGAACAAATTGTCGAGACGGTTAAAGACGAAAATACAGACATTATTTTAAAACAAATTTAAGTCAAGGGATTAATTGGTGGAGATAAATACGTATGTGATGCAAAACTTAACGCAATAATCGAAATCGACAGTGAGACAATTGAAACTGACTCGCACTGCTCGAAAATGTTTGAGCAATATCTGGAGCTCTGTTATATATATAAGTATATCTAAGTACATAAAGAAGAAAAATTGCTTGTAACCATACCATAGCAAGTCATGTTATCCTGTATAAATATTGCATTTCTATTTACTGAAAATATACAAATATAGAATGTCTGAAATTTTTTCAGCCTGGTTGCTTTTAAAAAATATTTAAAAATCTGAGTGTTTGTTTCTATATTTATGTTTTATTACACTATAAAGATCTCAGTAGCCTTTCGAAAAGTAAAAAATAATATGTGGGAGAATTTTTTCAGAATACATATATATTTTATAATCTCCATATCTCCGTATATACATATCTACACGGTCTGTCATTACTAATTGAGAAAGTCCAAGCATACTAAGTTCCAAGAAGCATGAAATAGGTTGAAATCGTACCAGTTCGTTATATGCATAGCAGTTTACCAGTAACGGGAATAATAATAATTTTCACCACCACGCCATTCGTATGTTGTTGTTATTTCTAGAACACCCCAGTAAAATCAACCATCAAGGATTGGTATGACAAGTTTAAATGTGGTGAAATGAGCACCAAAGGCAGTGGAGGCTCAAAAGAGGTTGTTACTGATGAAAACATTGAAAAAATCCACAAAATGATTTT
This sequence comes from Neoceratitis asiatica, assembly GCA_030068015.2. Classification (NCBI taxonomy): domain Eukaryota; kingdom Metazoa; phylum Arthropoda; class Insecta; order Diptera; family Tephritidae; genus Neoceratitis; species Neoceratitis asiatica. The sequence continues at coordinate 10,990,617 of CM061529.1, forward strand.
TAATGACCGTTAATTGAAATTGAATGAAATAGCAGTCGCTCCAAAAATATGAACTGAATGTGTGCATCATATAATTCACGAATACTTAAGTATGAATAATATGAATAAGTTCTGTGCAAAGTGGATGCCGCGCGAGCTCACTTTTGACCAAAAGCAACAACGAGTTGATGATTCGGATCAGTCTTTGGAGATGTTCAAGCATAATAAACCCTAATTTTCGGCGGCAATTAATGAAACATGGCTCCACAATTTCACTCCCAGTCCAATCGACAGTCATCCGTGCGAACTGCACACGATGAACCCGTTCCAAGGAGTAGAAAAACGCAACAGTGGACTGCCAAGGTTATGTCGTCTGTATTTTGGAATGCGCATGGAATAATTTTCATTGACTACCTTGAAAAAGTACGGGCCATCAACAGAAACTATTAAATACCATTATTGGACCGTTTGAAAGACGAAATCACCGAAAAACGGCCGCATTTGAAGAAAAATAAAGTGATGTTTCACCAAGACAATGTACCGTGTAACAAGTCAGTGAAATCGATGGCAAAAATCCATAAATTGGGCTTCGAATCGCTTCAGCATCCACCGTATTCTTTAGATCTGACTCTCAGCGACTATTTCCTGTTCTCATATCTCAAAAGAATGCTCCCTGGGAATAAATTTTCGTCGAATGAAGAGGTGTTCTCCGAAACTGAGGACTGTTTTGAAGCAAAGGACATATCGTACTACAAAAATGGTATCGAAAAGTTAGAAGGTCGCTATAATCAGTGTGTAATTTTGCTAAAAAAAATGTGTTTTACTATGGTAGGCCTGGGACTTTTCAATTGACCTGTTAATGTAGATTTTAAAATTTCTTATACAATACGTTAAGGGATGAATTAAAAGGATATTGAGGAAGTTATTATCCATCAACTACTCATTACTAGTTAAAGCTTTTAATGTATTGTTACATTTTGCTGATTCAACCTCGATGATTCCCCAAATCCTACGGGTACGATCTCTGTATTGTTAAATAAAAGTCACCAACTTTATTTGCAGTTTCTTTATTTACTCAGTAATTCAAATTTAATTACAATTCACTTCACTATTTACAATCACTTGTATTACAGCTTGTACAATGTTCTATTTTTATTACTTTACTATAGTGGAATCACCAACGTGTTTACTTTACGACTGATTAGCTTCGCAGCTGAGTGTCGCCCTTATATAGTAGTCGACTGCTCGCAACGAAAGCCTGGAATAATCGAATCGTTCTCGATAACGAATGTTCACATTTTACGCTCTAGAACATGGCAGTTATCGGCTTCTCTCTTTCATCTGACATTCGCTTTCCATTTTCGCCAAACTGCCCTCCACCTAAGTCTGATCACTTTCATCTTGTTTCTTGGCCTCTCAACGGTTTGAATTCGATACACTACGTCGTTTAGTCGTTTGATTATCTTGTATGGACCTTCCCAATTGCATTGAAGTTTTAGGGAGAAACCTCTCCTCCGTTGTGGATTGTATAGCAACACCAAATCTCCTGGCCTTCATTTTGTCACTCATAATTTGAATTCGCTGTCTCACAGGAGCATGTACTCTCTTAACTCTTCCTCGAGATCAGTAGACGCTAGCTTCCCACTTCTCGCATCACCAGTTTTTCCCAATTTTAAATCGCTGGGCAACCGAAGTTCACTACCAAGCAGTATCCTCGCAGGTGTTTGACCTGTTATTTCATGCACTGCCGACCGATATCCCATCAGGAAAAACGGTATGTGCTCATCCCAATCATCCTAATGCTTGTCCAGTACTTTCCGCAAGTGCTCTTCCAGGGTCCGGTTGAATCACTCGAATACCAAGTATCTGGCACATCTCCTGGAACACCGCCGATTCAAAGTTTCTTCCTTGGTCTGAGTGCAATTCTATAGTCGCATCGTATCTGGTAACTCAATTGTGAGTGAATGCATCCGCAACTGTTTTCGCCTCCTGGTTTGGAATTGGGTAGACCTCAGGCCATTTACTAAAGTAGTCCATAACCACAAGAACGTATTTGTTTCCTTGTCTGCTCATAGGAAATGGACCGGCTACATCCATGGCAACCCGCTCAAATGGTGCACCTGAGTTATATTGCTTCATCTCCCCATGACTTCGTGACTTTGGCCCTTTCGCTGCTATGCACTCCGTGCAATTAGCAATCCACTCGTCGATCGACTGACGAAAGCCAACCCAATAGAACCGCTGCTTGATCTTCTCCAGCGTTTTTGTAATGCCTAGGTGCCCACCACTTGGACCATTATGGAATTCCTTAAGAACATTCGGAATTCTTAACCTCGGAACTACTATAAGCCAATCCATGCATTAATAATTCCAAGTCCGGATCTTCTTGCTGACATTTGCTGACATTAAGTGACTTGCCTCCCACTCTTCTGCTGCCCTCCTTACCCTCGGGTTTTGAGTAATGCTTACATTCCAAATAACATGGTCGACGGGACATAGCGTCAGCATTTCCGTGCGTATTCCCCTTGCGGTGCTCGCTGGTGAAGTCATAACTTTGCAGTCTCTCAATCCATCGAGCTAGTTTCCCTTCGGGATTCATGAACTGTAGTAGCCGCTTCAGCGCTGCATGATCCGTTCTAACTCGGAAATGCTGACCATACAGATATTTGTGGAAGTGTTTAATGCAATCCACCAACGCTAATAGTTCTCTCCGAGTTGCGCAGTAGTTCCGCTCTGGTTTCCCAATAGACCGGCTATAGTAGGCAACTATCTTCTTCAGCCCATCAATCACTTGCGAAAGTACACATCCTATGCCATAACCACTAGCATCTGTGTTCAACATAAATGTGGCACCTGGTACCGGGTACGCTAGCATAGGTGTAGTGCATAGCCGTTCTTTTAAAACTAGGAAAGCCTCCTCTTGTTCAGTTTTCCACTCGAAAGATTAATTTTTCCTTGTGAGCTCATGGAGACTATGAGCTACGCTGGTAAAATTCGGAACAAAGCGGCGATAGTAAGTACACAGCCTAAGAAAACTTCTTAATTCACATTCAATATTGTGACCTCACATGTTACTTCTCCCACTACTTGGGTATCCTCACCAGTCACCGTTTCAATATAGGTAAGGGTTTCACATCTTTAGCGATCAGGTCAGTTCGAATGATGGAGTGTGATGCGCCCGTATCTATTGTTAATATTCGCTCTCATCCATCCAATAGTAATGTTGCTCGTTTTTCTGCCAATCTGAGAGACGGAGATTATGGGGCATTCAATTGCAGGAGCCAGTATACGCCCCTTTAGACTGGCTCGTTTTAGTTTAAGGACTAAGAAGTTGATGGGTTATCCCCCTCAGCCTTCCGTTTTCGCTGTACTTCCTGTCTGCTGGAACCCGTTTAACATTCGCGTGTGAAGTGACCAGGCTTTCCACATTTAAAGCATTTTCCAGTTTGATTCTTGACACCAGAACGATTCATTCCTTCTAACGACTTCAGAGTTCTCAATATTTCGGTCATCACATCTGCTGTTTCAACCTCCACTTTATTGACTTTGTATGCTGGTCTGCTTATGAGTGCCGCTATTTCACGTGTTTGAGCATACGCAACTGTTCCAGCGAATGTGAACTTTGGATTCGCATATGTCTTTTATTCCGCTGTTGAATCTTTGTACTTTCACCCTTTCGAGATGCTCGCCCGATGCGTCTCCGATGGCTAAATTAGCCAATCTCTCAATTTCCGAAGCATATTCCTGTAGAGATTCGTTGGGTTTTTGGTCCCGCATTTCTAACTCCATCTGGTAAATTTTTCTTGTGTGTTCGCTACCAAAGCGTCTTTCCAGGGCTCGCATCAATCCGTCGTAATCATTTCTCTCATATTCGGGTATAGTTTGCAAAAGTTCTGCTGCAGGTCCTTCCAACGCAACGAATGGTGCAGCAGATTTTTCCTCCATGCTCCAGTTATTTGTTTCAAACGTCTTCTCAAACTGGAGCTTAAAGACTTGGAAGAGAATTTTACCGTCAAAAGATGTTGTTTTTACCTTGGGGGCGGTCACTGAAGTGGTCGAACGATTTAACTGCAAATCCCGGAAACGACCTTCCAATGCGTTGATTTTGGTCTGAATTAGATCCTCTATTTTTTCTTGCCGACCGTGTAATTCGTTGACTTTGCCCTCAATTAGATCCTGTCTTTCCTTAATTTCTGCATTGATGATAACTGGTCCCTCTGTTCAACCATTTGTGATGTAATGCTGGCATTCTGTGCATCCAGTTTTTGTGACATGTGTGCATTCTGTGCATCCATCTTTTGTGACATGTTGTCATTGATTTGTGACATGTTCGCGATCATTACATATTTTGTGAATTACGGGCATCCTGTGCATCCATCTTTTGGGATATGTTGTCATTGATTTGTGAAATTGCAGCCAACAACATGTTCATGTCCATACCCGTAGATGAAACAAGAGCCTTTTCTTGAATCTTACTTGACGGCTGCTCCAACTCCTTCGCAGCCGCTTCCTTGTCAACATCCTTCAAGGATACATCTTCATCCTCGCGGCGGAATTCGTATTGGTTCAAGTCGATACCTTCGACTTCCATTGCTTCTCGCAGTCGCGATTGCAGCTCTGCCTTTCTGTTTCCTGTTGTAGACAATCCTCGCTTTGCCAACTCCTTCTTGAGAGGAGGTATCGTCAAATTCTGAATTTTCACCATTTTTCAATTATTATCCTTTGGGATTTATTTAATAATCCCACTTCTGACACCAATTGCTACGATCTTGCTGAATCAATCTCTATGATTTCCCAAATCCTTCGGGTCGAAAAATGTGCAGCTAGCTAATTTATAAATTAATACAAATTCTTATTTATTATTAATGTTACGTATCCACATGGAATTTCGTGAATAAAATACTATAAGTTTCGCAAATAATGTTGATGATATTATTACATAATAAGTGTTTTTGTGTATTAATAAATATTTTTCGTAACTATTTAAATATTTACTACTATTTTTTCAATAAAGTTGCCTCATAAATTACGCATATACACATATGCCAATATTATTTTAAGTAATTTAAACTATATGTGTGCATTGGTTTCATGTTCTTTCGCCGACAAGGATAATTTACAAACCTTTTGTTTTAACTTGGAATAATTTATATAAATTCAAAAAAACGCACTATTTTTTTAATAATTTGTTGGTGGATTGTATATGGTAGCTCGCTTTTTCCACTCACAGCTGATTGTTGGGCCTCGATCTTGTAGTTTGAGCTGGTAACAAAACACTATCGAGGCCCAAAGCCAACAGATAAATTAGTAAGTTTCGTATCATTGGTTCAGGTGTGCTCTGTTTGTGAGACACACCGTACAGGCCTACAAGTAGATAAACTATCATACGGTCAAAAAACAGCTGAGATCACCTGATCGAAATAGTCCACTTTTTCGCTCAGTGATGTAATAAATATAACTGAAATGAATGATAAATTTACAACTTAAACTAAATAGCACGATTCAAAAATAACAAAACGAAAACATTTCTCAAAACAGTTAAATAAGTATAAAAACTCAATAAAAACCAAACCATTTTGAATTATATCATATAATTCAGGTACATGTATTCTAAACAAACTATTAAGTCATATATAAATATCTAAAACGTTCATAAATATTTAATTTATACCAGCCGTAGTAATAAAATGAATATATACATTACATTTCCATCAACAAATTCGTTTCTTTATTTTAATCTTCTAAAACTTAGCGTAAACTCTGTAAACAAATTTAAAACTTTTATCGAAGATATGTTTAGCACGGCAACACACTCGACTAAAAACTAGCGGTTTTGCTCAAAATTCAGGGAAATTTAGCAAAATAGTTGATAGGCAACCCGCGGCTCGTGCCTGCGGTTGGTGCCTATTCCTCAAATTCGCTTTTTCATTCCATTATATTCTTATTGCAATTTCTGTTCTTCACACAGCGTTCTGTTAAACATGTATAGGTAAAAAACTGAGAATGTGTGTGTGAAAATTATGAATTTTGTTACTTGTAGACCTGTACAATGGTGAGACATGAATGACAAAACAGCGAAGAGAAATGTGTATACGTATATAAATATAAATACAAGTTTTGTATTTTAAGTATTAGGAAACTGATGGAAAATTCGTTCTACGAGCTGGAGGGAAATGACGTCGGTCCTTACGAACATCTGATGCCTTAAATGTTGGAAAGCCTTCTTGTATTGTAGATACACGTCTGGTATTTATATTTCGTACTGTAAAAGACGTTTTACAATCCTTAAGCTGATGGCAGTTAGGACTTTACTGCGTTGCGTGACATTTGTAACTGCCAGCAACGCGAAAAATACCCAAACTATAACACTCTAGCAACTTTAACTTTATTTTTTTTTATGGTGGAAAAATCCAGATTTTTATTTTAATAAATTTATCAAACGACGTTACGCTCGGAAACAAAAAACAAATCAAAATGTGGTTGTGGATAATTTGTTGAAAATTCTACTAATAATGCTATTAACAAATGAATGAATGAATGAATATTGTTTTACGAAAATACAAACAAAAACACAAATCAAAATATTTTTGTGGATAATTTGTTAAAAATTCTACTAATAAGGCTATTAAAAAATTAAGCGTTATATTGTTTTACGAAAATAACCTGACGACGGTGAAAGGACTCTACCAGGATAGTGAAATTGTTGGTTTGTATATTTATATATATTTGTCAGTTCCGTAAAAGCACGACTTTAAATGACTTTAATGGCATGTGGAACTTTCCAAACTATGTCGGTGCGGTATATGGAAGCATATAAACATTGTAACGACCGCCTTGTTGCAGATTTCTGCAATCATAATATAACTTAAGCAGAAGAAACTATTCCCAAGATATCTTTGTACATAGTTAGTTCGTAAGAGACTAAAATATTGGGTACACTTCCCCTCTTTTATACCAGTATGTACAAGTGGAAAGAAATAGTGGATGAAAAGTGAGAAAATGTTTACGACTAACCGTATAAAGAACATACTGGACAAAAAAGGAGAATTTAAACAAACAAAAATAAAAGGCGTCAGAAAACTCCGCTTCGACAAAAATCAAAAGAAAAAAGGGGAAGACAGCGATATAAAAAAATATTAAAAAAAAAGTATATAAAAAAATGCGAAAACACGAACGTTTAAAAAATATATGTAGTTAAACAGTTCCTTAATGCGGCGGACTTCAAGCACACGCCCACGTTAGACAAGATTGGATATCAACATCCCAATGAACGCATAAACACTATTCGCACGAACACGCATATCAAACAAAAATAAATCCATCATATAGGGTGTTTTTTATAGAGGTATAGAACTTTAAGTTGGCTTACTTTTCAAGATGGCGACCGATTTAACAGCTGTCAAGTGATTTATTCTCAGTTTGGTTTGCCAATTCATCATGAATATACTCACGCCTGAACAACGCTTGCAAATAGGTAACCTTCGTGTTACCGTTAGATAATAAAATTCTGCTTACGGCGCAAAGTTGACTTTTATTTTCCTACAATTTAACGGAAAATAATTTCAATTTGATAGGAAAATTCAAAATTGTAAAGCTGCACAATGCTCTTATGTTTGGACCAAATCTGTTATCCAGTTATTGGCGTTTAGTTATGTATATTTCAGAATAACAAATATTTGTAACCTAACACAACAAGATCGCAATAGAATTTTAAAATGTAAAGACAACTAAGTATGTAGGTGTAGTTTTTGTATAGGAACATATTTTTTCTAGAATAAACATTGTTACGATCTTGGTAAGTTAGCCTCGATGATTTCTGAAATCCTTCGGGTCCGATCACTTGATTGTTTAATAAAAGTCGGCAAAAATGCTTGCAGTTTTTTTAATTCTAAAGAAATTACTCAACGTTTATTTATTATTCAATAACTAACAATTCGCTTCACAATTTACAGAGTTAGTCAGAGAACTTATAACAACGAGAAGGTGCAAATTCGTTGCAACCTCGATCCACATCATACATGTCCTGAAAAACTTTGGGAAAGGGATTCACCACACCCAAATTTAACAACCGTCGGAAAACAATAAATGTTATCAGCAGTATGGTCAATTGAACTTCTGCTAAAAGCAAAGAAATCGTATGCAATTTTTTTCTTTATGTTAATGGCTTTGGCATTTTAACCAAAGGAATACGGATGCCCTGAAGAGTAATTTAAATAAAAAATTTTTTTTTTCATTTTAAATCTTACTTATATTATTAAAAAAAAATTTTAATATAATATAATTTACATATAACATAATATTAAAAATTAATCGAATGAGGGTCATATATTTGATTTGGATATTATTGCGTATTTTGTAAATTCTGTACGTACGTACATATATTAGTCTTTTGTAAATTGAAGATTTGTCCGTTCTTACCGTCAAGCCATCATCAATTAGCTATTTAGATCGCGCATTTTTGAAGTGGTCTGCGGCGTAATGGTTATGCTGCTTGGAATTAATTTTGTTTGCCCGGGTTCAAATCTCAGCAAATGAAAAATATTGTTTTGCATATTCTAATAGAATTTTACGCTGAACATAACATTTTATATTTTTCATTTTGCAATCGATTGTAAAAATTATAAGTTGGCGAGGCAGTCAAATTGCTTGTGGATGGCGGGTACAAGGGAAGAGAATTGACAACTTTTGTTTGCATGTATGTATAAGTTTTTCGTATACACATGAATGTATGTGTCTTCAACTTCAGATCAACTTGAATTTCTGATCTTAGGATTTTTGGTCACCAGACGGCTTGTTGGTAGCGGGAGTAAATGAAAAGGGATCGCACAATATTTTGTGTGTATATGTTTTTTGTATACACATATGTAGGTACTCTTGAATGTATGAGTTCGCGGCTTGTGCGTTAGTTGTTTTTGTTGCCGTATGCTATTCATATTATGCGTATGACGCAAGCGCCGTACAACAAAGCAAAGTGTGTTTATTCATAAATATCACCGCACGCATGCCCCGCATACTCATTCCTTCAAGGTGCTTCTTTGACTCCGTCAAAAAGTCAAATAGTCAACCACAAAATGTACAAAATCTATTCATCGTTCTTCTATATTTGCTGTACGCCTGTTACCTCAACATGAAGCAAGCTGCTACCTTGCGCTAGCACACGACAAGAGTACCATGAGTTCAAAACCTCGCTCCTTTTTCGCATTTAAATTTTATTAAATTGGCAGATTTTTCAATCGTCGCCAAGGTATGCTTTAGGATGACGGGGCACAGAGGAAAGAAGTTGACATGCATTTTTGTATGTATGCGTTTTTCGTATACATATACATAAGTACCTTTGAATGTAGGTGTGTTCAACTTCAGATCAACTTGATTTTCTGATTTTTTGTGATTTTGTCATCGTCGCGAAGAAAATGCTTGTGGATGGCGGGTTGAAAGAAGGAAGGGCATTCGCATTATTAAGATTGTGTATGTTTGGCGTATACGTATTAAAATGCATGAATGTATGCGTTTTCACATCGTCGTCAACTCAACATTAATTTTTGATAGTTGCCAAAATTTTACTTCGCTTGACGAAACTGTTCATCGATGAAGAGTAGCAGGAAGGAGGGTTTGCATGCGGTAGTTGGTTTTGTTGCTTTTACTTCTTATAGCAAATAGCTTGTGCAACAACAACATACAATTGCATGCCCTTTTCCCTGCAATCCGTAACATTCAAGTGCCGTCAATAAGCATTGCTTCATATTGTTTTAACTTCGACAAAAAATTCACTTCGTCTGCTCAACTGAAGCAAATCGGCATCGTGTTGCTAAATTTTGCTGTTCGCTCATTACCTCATATTGCCCAGCAAGAAATTCCTTGCCTTCCCGCGAGCCCTCTGTCCACAAGCTGAGGATGATGATGGCAAAATTGCTAAAAATTGTCCAGTGAAGACCCAAAATTCTTTAATTTCTAATTTTTGGCATTTTGGTTTGTGGAAGAGTCGCTCGAAGGGAAGGACATTTTTTGCAATTTAGCGGCCAATAAAATAGCGTTGGCATGGTAATGATATTCTTGCTGGATGTGTACGCATAAACAAATAAACGTATGTATGTACATACATATCAATTCATGTGCGTATACTCAACGCAAAATATGCGCAAAAATTCTTAAACGCAAGCGCATCGTCAACAAAGCGAATACGACAAGCAATAATTCTGCCCGCGCGCAGCTCTTCCACAAGAATTTTGTATATTAGCGAAGTCGTTTATAGACGAAGCTTCCGCGATGGGACAATATATTCCTTCGTATTCTAACTCAGCTAAGAAGAAGAATCAATGTTCTATTCTGTATTTGGGTACAAGTGCCGAATATGTAAAAATATTTTTAAGTCAACGGTGGCGGAGCTAGTATACCGCGAGTGCTATTTGAAGCTTTTGGTGCCTTTACTTTTGGCACAAGTTAAAATTCCTTTCGCTCGTGCCATATTATAATTCAAAATAATTTTGATATTACTTTTTATTTTATTTAATTTATTTTTATCATTATTCATTGAATATCATATTATAATTCAAAATAATTATTTTATTTATTTTTTATTTTAATTTTTTTTTTGTAATCATAAAAACTACATTTTACATTGAATACAAAAACTTAAACTTATTATAGTTTTTGAAATAGTTTCTGAAATATTAAGATTTTATTGTTTATTGCATTTTAATTAAAAAATAACATAATGTTTTATGAAAAAGAAATTAAAAAATAATAAATAGTTTGATTTTCATTATATTTTTATTGGTTTTACATTTTTTCTTTATATTAAACATTCAGTTTACATAATTCTGTTAGTTTAACAGGCAAAATTTAACAGAGTGTGAATCCCTTTCCCGTGATTTTCTAACTCTGCACAAGTTTCAATCGAACTTATAATCCAAAAATCAATTGCACCTTCTCGTTGTTATACGTTCTCTGTTTAGTGTTATCAATAACGAGTTCGCTTTACAAATGAGTTTCCAGCAGTTGTGTTTCGCACTCATATACTAATCCGATCACACGTATTAACACCTGGAATGATTCTAGATAAAGAACATTCTCGATTCATGCTATAGAAGATGCCAGTTATCGGCCTCTCTCTTTCATCTGACATTCGTTTCTCATTTTCTCCACCATGCCCTCCACCTAAATCTGATCGTCCCGATCAGATAAATTTGCTGTTCCATGTATCTCTAGGTGGACCGCTATCATCTCGTCTCTTGGCCTCCGACCGGTGTGAATTCGATACACTGCGTTGTTCAGCAATTTGATTATCGCCTTATCATTTGTCGCCGTTTGGCCGTCATTTTGTCACTCATAATTTGAGTTCGCTGTCTCACATGAGCATGTAGGTCTCTCAATTCTTCCTGTAGAATATTAGTATTAAGCCCTGCTTTTAAGACAACACATTGTCCATGCAAATTAAAAGGGATGTCTTCACTTTTTACATACTTATATGTGGAAGGCTTTTAATTTTCTTTAAGAATTTATAAGTACATATGTATATGTACTTCTTCTAGCTGCAAGTAAATTTGTCCATGAGAAAAAAATATATTTATAAGTGAAAAATATGAAAAAAAATTCACTTGGTAAAAAATGGACACTCTAATTGACAAAGTGTGATAATTCTAATACAACTCTTCAGTAGCGTTGGTATAATCTAATGGTACTAGCCTACGACATTTCTGAGCTTGTTAATGTTCGATGATGAATTAAAAGATGGACAATAAAAGTGAAAGTAGAATACGAGTAGATTTTAAATTTATACAAAACAGTTAAATAAAACGCGATAACATTACTCCCGTTTGTACTCGACCATGCTTTATCGAGCTCTTAGAGAAAATGTCTGAGCTTTGTCTGAACCAAATTAATATAGTAAAAAATAAATTTCATAAAACCCTGGATTTAGTGTATGTTAACATTACAAAAATTTCTGTGATTTGGGGCGATCCTCTAGTTCTACCAGAGCAGTCATGGACAGCCTTCGGGTTGACAACGCGGCATCTCTATTTGGTTCTAGTTCTTGTTTTATTTTGCTAAAACGAACTTAAAAAGTTAAATCAGGAACTATCCACATTGATTTGGTCTGTCTTCAATGGTAATGTAGAGGAAAGTTTTCTTCATTTTAACAATGCAACTGTAAAATTGTTAGAAAATTTTGTACCAAAACGTGCTTGTGCTCTAACTAATGCTGAAAATTTGTACTGGCCTTTGACAAACCTCTTAAATGTATCCCTAAAATAAGGCATATTCCCTTTGACATGGAAAAAACCTTGAATAAGAATGGCAGTAGATCTTCGATTGAAAATTATAAAGGGATAGCAAATATATCTGCTATACCTAAACTTTTTGAAGCCATAATTACTGCCCAATTAACCATATTTTTCCATATTTCCTTTAATTTCCAGTTCCCAGCAGGTTCTGCAAAGGCAAATCTACTTTTACTAATTTGCTGGAATTTGTTACTCACGTTTCAAATGGATTTAGGGAAAACAAGAATACTGATGTTATACTTGTATATACTGACTTTATTAAAGCATTCGACAGAGTAAATCATATAAACTAAAAACTAGATCTTAAACTTAAAAAACTAGATCTTCTTGGATTTCAACGAAGCCTTCTCCAATAGATATCTTCCTATCTTTGCAACATGACTCAAAGAGTATTATTTAATGATACCTTTGCCTTTGTAAAGCGGTGGTCTAAAGAATTCAAAGACCCTTATATTACGAAAATACTTTTTACGTCATTCGTAAGACCAATATTGGAGTACGGTTCGGTTGTGTGGAACCCTAATTATAAAACCCATTCTGATAAAATTGAGTCACTCCTTTGCTCTGGGATTCCCATCAAAATCTTCCTTCGTATACTAGTCGCTTAAAACTTATAAATGTACCCACACTTTCTAGCCGTAGAGAAATTTTAGGAATATTTTTTTTAGTCAAGCTTCTAAATGTACTGATTTGCAGTTCATTTCTCTTAGGTGAAGTCAATTTAAATGCCCCCATCCGATTATCTCGAAAATTTAGACCACTATTCTTAAAATCTTGTAAAACAAATTTTGAACTATATGAACCGTTTCGCCGTTTATGTCAAGATTTCAATTGTTATTCCAGCATATTCGACTCATTTTTCGTAACAAAAAAATACTATACTAACTTCTCTTAACAAGTAACCACTAAATTTCTATGGTAGAATAAATAATCTTATATTTCATCTGATGAGTTTGTTTTCAGAAGCTGAGCAGTTTTAAATCTTTTAGCTTAACAAACTCTTGTTTTCGTTACTCGGTAAATACCGTATTTTATGCGGATGGCGCCCCTCGTGTCGGTTTAGCGGAAGGAGGGTAAGCGTTGGGCTTAGAATTTAAAAAAAAAAATATTAAGAAATATTAAATATTAAATCATTTTGGCTGAGATGAACATAAACAAGAACAGATTACCACGCCTGTAGCCACATAAAATGGTAAAATAATATAATCTAAAAGCCCTTTTGGTATATATTGCATCAACCTACCAATTCCACTTCGACGTTATATGGTATGACAATAGCGAATTTCAGGATTATTAAATAAAATATCCGAATAGAAATTACAAAATTAAATTAAACAGCTATGCATAAAAGTTAGATTCAAGAAAAGTCTCCTGTTTCATCTACGGGTATGGATATGAACATATTGTTGGCTGCAATTTCACAAATCAATGTCAACACGTCACAAAAGTTGGATACGCAGGATACCCGTAATTCACAAAATATGTCTGCAATGAAAGCCAACATGTCACAAAAGATGGATGCACAGAATGCCAACAAGTCACAAAAGCCGTATGCACAGAAAGCCAGCATTACAGCACAAACGGTTGAACAGAGGGAGAAGATATCATCCTTAGAAGGAACAATCGCATAAATACAGCAAAATCTGGTGAGAGACAATACGGAACTTAAGGAAAGACAGGATAGAATCGAGGAACGGCAAGATAAGATAGAGGAGCTAATTAAGAGCAAAGTCAACGAATTGGAAGGTCGTGTTCGGAATTTGCAGATACATCGTCGTGAACGGCCCGTGGATAGAAGCACCATCCTTTGACAGCACAGCTCCATTCCAGATCTTCAAGCTCCAGTTCGGGAAAACGGCTGAGTTAAATAATTGGACCATCTATGAAAAATCCGCTGCGCTATTAGTTGCGTTGAAGGGATCTGCAGCGGAAATTTTGCTGACTATTTCTGAATATGAGAGAGATAACTATGGCGCGGTAATGGGGGCCCTGGAAAGACGCTATGGTTGCGAGCATAGGAGGTAAATTTACCAGATGGAGTTGGAACAGCGTGACCAAAAACACAATGACTCTCTGCAAGAATATGCTTTGAAATCGAGAGATTGGCTCATTTAGCCATTGGGAACACATCGCGTGAGCATCTGGAAAGAGTAAAAATCCAGAGGCTCATCAGCGGAATTAAACATGTGTACACCAAGCCAAGACTTATGCGAATCCAAAGTTAACATTCGCTGAAACTGTTGCGTATGATCAGACACGTGAAGCAGCGGCACCGCTATGTAAGCAAGCCTACAAAGCGAAGCATTTGGAGGTAGAAACACCAGATGTGAGGACTGAAATATTGAAAGCTCTGAAGTCGATAGAAGGGATGAATCGTTCTGGTGTTAAGGATCAAGGTGGAAAGTGTTTCGGTTGCGGAGAAGAAGGTCACTTCGCACGCGAATGCCAGTCGGGCTCCAACAGAGAGGAAAGACGACGCAAACGATGCTCAAAAGCTGAGGGCATAATAGACGTCCGGCGAATAACAATTACACGAGCAGGAAAGTAGGAGGCAAGCCACTTAAGAAAATGTCAGCAGGAAGACCCAGACTTGGAACTGGTAATGCACGGATTGGAGGTGAACAGACGGCCAAGTAAAGAGCAAATGGCAGCGGAAAGTCCAATCGTTAAGGCATACTGGGCACAATGGAGCAGCTTAGAATTGATATCTGGCTATTTGCATAGAGTATGAGAAAGTGAAGATGACCAGTGCTCTAGAAGGCAAATAGTAGTTCCGAGGTTGAGAATTCCGGATATTCTTAAGGAATTCCTCATTGTTCCTAGTGGATGGCACCTAGGCATTACAAAAACGCTGGAGAAGATCAAGCAGCGGTTCTATTGGGTTGGTTGTCGTCAATCGATTGCTGAGTGGATTGCTAATTGCACGGAGTGCAGAGCAACTAAAGGGCCAAAATCACGAAGCCATTACAAATTGAAGGCCAGGTATGACAAGGCGATGAACTCTGAAGGCTTCCAAAGTGGAGATTTGGTGTTGCTGTGCAGTCCACAACGGAAGAGGAGTTTGTCCTCAAAAGTTCAATGTGTTTGGGAAGGTAAAGGTAATCAAACGGCTAAATGACGCAGTGTATCGAATCCAGAATGTTGGGAGACCAGGAAGCAAAATGAAAGTGGTCCTTCTAGAGATGCTTGCTGCGTTTGGAACAGCGAATGTGTCTGTTCGAGACGAGGGCAGTGTGGTGAAAATGCGAAGCGAATGTCAGATGAAAGAGAGAAGCCGATAGCTGGCATGTTCTAAAGCGAATTCGAGAACATTCGTAAAGAGAAAGATTCGATTATTCTCGGCCGTTGCCTGCGAACAACCGAGTGATATATAAGGGCGACACACAAGTGCGGAGAGTCAGTAAGTAATCAGTCGTAAAGTAAACGCTTTGGTGATTACATTACAGCAAAGTAATAAAAACAGTACATTGTGAAAGTTGTATACAAGTGATTGTAAATAGTAAAGTGAATTGTAATTGAATTGTGAATTACTGAGTAATAAAAGGCCATTAAATAAATTCTTTATAAATAGAAGAAACTGCAAATTAAGTTGGCGATTTTTATTTAACAATCCAGGGATCGTACCCGAAGGATTTGGGAAATCATCGAGGTTGATTCAGCAAGATCGTAACAATATGTAAATTGTTTGTAGCTATGGTTGCGTAATGCTGCTGAGCATGTCTAAACTGATAATCAAATAGTTTAGTATGCCTTTTCATGTACGCCCTTTTTAATATATACGAAAAAATTTACAAACACAATGGAAGTTTTAAATACAATAAATTTCATTTTAGAATAACATATAAGCAAAGAAAGAAAGGAACCATATTATAACCTTTGTAATTTGTAATTATAGATATGTATGCCATCGATTTTGCCAACGCAATTGGGTAAATCCCACATAAGTTAAAATGAAACGCTATTCAGTTTTACTCGTCTTCACATGGTTGAGAAAAAATATTTATCATGCAATTCACTCCATATACCGAACACGACTATAAAAGTCAAGGAAAGATACTGGCGGTTGACACCATGCGCTAAGTAACTAAATAAAAATATTTAGTGTAACCAATAATGCTACGCAACGCGTATATGAAATTATAATTCCTTATATTAAAGTAAGTTAAGTTGCAACAAGTTAAGCAAGCAGTCAAATACCTCTGGTTTCATGCGAGTGGCTTGCCGACGCTTCTTTGTTTTTAAATTTTCAAACATTAGGCTGAAGTACCTGGTTATATTTCAATCTTTCAAGAAGTCGTGTATCCAAAAATGTTTTTTCCCTGCATTCAGTTTTTGAAATACTTGTGATGCACACAAAGTTTTCAAATTGAAATTTATAAAATTAATGAACTCCTTTACTTCACTTAATTCTTTATTCATATTTATTATTTATTGTGACTATAAATTGACTAATAATGTAACGTTTCAAAATTATTTGACGATGTGAGTGCAATGTTTACTAATGTAGTTTTTTAAATGTAAACAATGCCAAGAAATGTCATGCCTGAGAAGTATGGAAGTGCATGTTTGTAATGCCTGCAACGGCTAGCAAACTTCGAAACCCATAACACCTGAAGATAATAGTGTGAAGGCGCAGGTTAAGGCTTCCAAAAGCAGCACATTGAAGATTACCAACATCATGTTGGTACGTTTTCGCTAAATTAACCTCGCTGAATTCCCAAATCCTTCGATTCCGATCACTGGATTGTTAAATACATGTCGCGAACCATTCCTGTAGTTTCTTAATTATAAAGAATTTATTTAACGTTAATTTATTGCTCGAAAACAATTGGCTTCAATATTTACAACTTTCTACGTCACAGCAATGTTATCACCAACGAGTTTGCTTTTTAACTGACTAGCCAACAATTGTGCTTCGCCCTTATATACTAAGTCGAATATCCGTTCAACAGTTCAGCAAAACAAAACAAAATCAATTTTGTTTGTCAACTTTTTTTGACGTTTCATTCATTTTACACTTTTCATAAATAAATTTAAAAATGATATAAAAAGTTTTCAGAAAAAAATTTGAAGTATTCGTCCATATACTCGCAATCCTCGTGCTCGGCTTGAAAATTTTCGAGTAATGAGCAGTAAGCAGGTAGGCGCACTGCTTGAAAATGTGTGAGCAAAATTTGGAGTTCTCATATTAACTTAGCTTGAAATGATCGAGATATTATCGATAACGAACATTCTCGGTAATTAACATTCTCGATTCTCATACCAGTTATAGGCATCTCTGTTTCCTCTGACATTCATTTCACGATTTCACCACACTGCCCTCCACCAGAGTATAAGGGAGTATGGAAACTCTAAGGTGATTTCCCGGAACCAGCCCACAGCTGAGAACAGCCTATATATTTGACAAGGACGTATATGCGTTGAATTTAGATTTTGACAGCTAGTATGGTGGAATATAGTGCAGCGCAAGGTCGCTTTGATATTTTGTTAAACAACTTAATAAATAGTTTGCCTAAAATTGTTCATTTCATGAATATATTTTATATTTTGTCGATAGGAAATATAACCGCTATAAAAATATCCTACACAAAAACACAGGCAATTAATTTTCAACAGGGTTATCTTGTACAGAAAAAGTATGAATTACGGAAAATTTGTGAAAGCCAAAAAAGCAATATTTTAACTAAAAATAGACATAAAGGAAAATACCACATATTATTTGATTTAATTTTTCTTTATTTCTAATATATTTTTCTTGCTAAATTTTATTAAATAGCAAACTAAAATTCGATATATATGTTTCACGTTCTTTTCCGTATCCGAAACAAATATAAAAGGTACTAAGGAAAATATTCTCAATTTAACGGAATTTATTAGTCAATTAGAGTTAGGTGAATTAGCATCATATTTTTAACATTTTATTTTTATAAAACATTTGTAATTAAATGGACTACACATATTAATACTAAAGGGAAATATAGTATTATATGAGAATAATTTATTTTGCCGCTGTGCAAGCCCTTGCAGACAAATCTCATTTCACCATACCATACGATATCTGCGACATCTCGTGATGCTATTTTGCAACGAGGGCGTATGAGAGTTGAATTTTGTACGTCAAATGTTAAAAAAAAAGAAAATCCATACTCACTTATACTTTGCCTCCACTTAAGTCGTCTCGGTCAGTCTAATTTGCTCTTCAAAACCATTGTACAGCCTACAAAGTAACCTAACTCCCTTTCCATTTTATTTCCTTCTTCAATCGGTTTCTTTTATCGGTTGTCAAACCATGGTGTTGTGAAACAGCCAGGGTGTCGTAAATCACAACCTGGGCTTCGTGAAGCGATGAATTCGAAGTAAGGTTGTTGTGTTGCAAGAATTTTTGTTAATAGTTTAAAAACATCAGGTATGTTTACACAAATTTTGAATATATTCTTTCAATAGATTAGTAAAACTTCTTGGAAAGATTTCGCACAAATATGCGCAATAGTTTTTTTCCATAAATTTAGTAGAATATGAAAAATAATTACAAAGTTATTTACCAAAATATTAAAACTGAATCCGATGGAGGTACAACCCTGCGCTTCATTGTTTATGTTTATTTCCCATTCATTTTGAAAGTTTTTGTCAACAATTTAGAGACAAATTTTAAATGTTTTGAATTTCATTAAGTAAAGAACATAAAGTAAAGTACATCATCAGGTATTCATCAGGTAAAGTACTTACTTAAGAAGATATATACATATATTTCTAATTACTTTGTGTATTTTTCTATATTCAGTGTAGTGCTTAATGATGAAGAATTATAAGAAAGCATGCAAAACAAAATATAATGAATTCAAAACAGCGAGATAAACAGAATTTTACCCATTCCATTTATATTGATTTTTACTAAAATACTCTTTGAAAAGTGAAACGTGAACATGTGGATATGTACACATGTACACTTTAGAGAAAGATTGCCGCAGAAATAATGTTACTTTTCGAATAACATATATACAGAAGTTGTTTATTACAGAATGCCTTTTATATGCTATTTATGTATGTAGTTATTTGTCTAAAAAGAAAATTAATTGAAATATGTATATATATATGAGATTTGGATTAGTTTTTTTGTGAAGTGATCAACTGAAAAAATTCAAGTTGAAAATAAAATAGGGAAAAATAAACTTTGAAGTGCGAGCTTAAAAAACGACTCTTATTTTAAGAAACTTATTAATACATGTTATGCGCTGGCGGTACCGAAAACCAATGTTATTTTCGAGGCATGCAATAAAAAACTAAATTTAGTTAAACTGAAAGTATAATGTAATTAACTGAAAACATATACAAATTGCTATAAACCGTAGTTGAAAATAAGTAACATTGTACTGTATACAAATATATTGTATATAACATGTTCATTAAAATATTTTTATTTAATAAAACTACAATATTTAATATTACATATTTTGTTGGTTTCATTTACATATCCTATCCTTCCGGCTACGCTCCATATGTTTTCATATAGCAGCTCATGGCACCGAGGTATACATCCTATGTATATGTGGTAGAACATACACTCGTATGCACGCGGAGTACAGCAGTTCCTGTATCTATAAATCAAGAAGTTTATTAGCAAATAAGCGTTTTTAATAACGAAAATTATATTTACCTTCATCAACAGAGCAATAAATCTGCATATTGAAATGCGAATAAAAGGAATTACAAAAAAGAAAATAATTACGAATGGTTGCATTTGTGAGGTACCATTCAATATTACAATTACTTATTAGATGTATAAAAAAGTTAAAAACTATTCAAATATTAATGAAAATAACTTGTAAGTAATACTTTTAAAATTTCCCATGTACTTAATAATGAAATAAATTATTACTTCGGTTTTCAGTACCATTTTATGTCATTTGGTTATAGGTACTTTTTTTTCAATGTAATGCATGCTAATGCGTCCCAGCGCTCGAAGTTACGAATGACAACCGAAATGAGAAACGAAAACGATCAGGTGATCTCAGCTGTTCGCCGGAAGCGGAAATAGACGAGAAGTTTGGTTACTTTGTAGGCTGTACATGTCCAAACGCTGCAAGTCTCTATAGGAGGGCCCATTTCATCTTGTTTCTTGGTCTCCCAACGGTCTAGATTCGATACACTCCGTCGTTTAATAAAATAAAAATATCTATAAAAATTGTTACCAATAATTTTTGTGAGAAATCAAAGCTATGTGTTTCAAAATTTCAGTGATTGTGTGAAAGTGCAAATCAATTTGCTTAAATTGAATTCACATATTCATTTGCTTTAAACTTGTAGTAGTCTTGTCTGTATTTTTAATTTATTATTCCTAATAATGTCCATAACTACGTAACCTGCTTGGTGGGAGGAGGGGTCCACTAAAAGACCACGGTGAGCCATGTGGGGGGAGGGGGGTTTTTGGCCTAAGCTACGTGGTTTTCTATATCAATATATATTTGATTTAGATATTAATAACTTATTAATTTTTATTTGTAAAAATTTCTTCCCCTTTGATCATTTGGTCTATTTAATTCCATAAATAAATAATTTACTCGACATATTCAGTCAATATTATTCTTATTTTTAACACGAAGTTCGGATTTTTATTGCGAAGCCTTTTTCAAGATTAAATTGAATTTAAACACAGCAGCCGCAATCATAACTATGTAATAACGAAAACTGTTTCTCTCAAACCAATAATGGATTTATTTTATTGTATTTTGATTTTTAAGAAAATTGAATGTAAACTAAATTATATATTGTTAGAAAAAGAATGGTAAATAGTGAGCTGATCAAAATTACACAAGATAGTGGTGAATTTGGCATGTATATGCTGTCGAAAATTCGAATTTTCATAAAATTATGTAATTATTATCATTACTACGGGACACATGTATAATTAACTGTTGTGTTTTGATTAATTTTAGTCTTAATAAGGGCCTCACAATAGAGACCAGATCTTCGAATAATTAAAACAAAGACTATATTGACTGGAATATCAAATAATATATTTATTTATACAATACATACTTCTACGTTGGAAGAGACGAAAACATTATCCGTTTTATTTTTAGACAAAAATCAAGATCAGGTAAAGCCAGTAGTGGTAATCATGTCAGATGGTGGACTTGATGAAAATCCACGCTATCGAAAAGTCATTGATCATGCTGTAGATCAATTTAAAACGTATAATTTGGTTGCACTCTTCGTAATTACTAACGCACCTGGGCGCAGTGCTTACAATCGCGTGGAGAGACAAATGGCTCATCTAAGTCGGGAGCTATCTGGTTTAATTTTACCTCATGATCAGTTTGGCTCCCATTTGTATAACTCTGCTGTCACTATCGATAAAAATCTCGAAATAAAAAATTTTGAATTCGCTGGTAAAACACTAGCTGACGTATGGAATCAAGTTCACATTGATGGCTGCGAAGTTACAGCAGAATATATCGATTCAAAATGTACTATACAAGAGCCAAATTCTGTTTCTTATGAGTGGTACGATTTACACGGTCAGGAAAGCCAGTATTTTCTGCAGGTATGGAACTTCGTTCAAATCATATTTTTGCGCCACAGGAACGAAAACGCTCGTTTTTAATCCTAATTCAGTTTTTTGAATTTTGAGCAAAATAGTATACGTGCTATGGGACAGGGACCAGGCAGTTGCGCCTTGTATGAAATTTACTACACCTCGGCTGTGCTAAGAGTTGCTAACTTCATATGTTTGGCCCGCAACGCCCACTTCCGCACCCGATGCACAATATACTGTTGTAATACTGGAAATTTTAGATTGTCAAATGTGCTAATAGAGATTGCTGTGGAGATTGGAGGAGCAACTTAAAAGATCTTCTTTCAATTACTAAGGGTTTCCTGCCACCTCCGTTTCCAATACGCAGAACAGATGATGGTAAACTGGTAATTCCTTCCCCGGAAGACGCTAAAGAAAAAGACAGCTTCTGTGATCTTTTTCTATGACAAACTATAGGTATAAAGCCAACGACTGCTACAGGCCTGCCGGTTCCTTATGATTTTTACTGCCCCTCAGTGTTTAATGATATTATATTGTTATAATTATCTATATATGGTTCATAGATCATTGTGTTGTATACTAGGAAAAAAACTGTGATTGTTGCGGTGTATACTATGCATCCAAAAAGCAGAAGGTTTCACACGTCAAAACAGTACACGGTCCAACCATAGATGGTAAAAAATGTCGTGCAAAGTCAGTGCTGAAACGTCGAAATAATGAGTTGATGTGCGAAATTGACATTGGTTTGAGGAAGATAACATTGAAATTGACGAATCCACTAATCAACTCGGCCGTCAAAGTATTACTGAAGAAACATGTGTGCCTGTAGTAGACGATTTACATGAATGGCTAGTTTCGTGTTTCATTTCAAGCTTGGATTGAAACAAAAATGTCCTAGTTTTTTTTAATAAACCTTTCTTTTCAAAAATTTTATCATAAAAAAACCACGTGCCTTTATAGGGGGGGAGGTGTTCGAGTAAAAGCTACGATAGACTACGTGGGGGAGGGGGGTGGGGTCCGAAAGTGGCCAAAATCAGGCTACGTAGTTTATGGACAGTCTCTTATGATAATTGCTAAATAAAGGCGATTCAGAATGTTTTCTGAGTTGCTGGCTTTGCGATGGCATTGCACCCTTAAAATGTGCTGGACTGACGACGAATTCGGGACGCAGTTAACGATGGCATCGTGCTTGAGGTGTAGACAACGGAAATTGATCCTTTCACGATGTTCCGTCTGACAAAATGGATTTTCCCAATTGGGAAAGCAATAGTCCACTTTGAATGAGAAATTTAAAGAATTTGAAGCCTTGTTTGTAAATTTTAAGTGCTTGGACTTCATACAATGTATGGCTGATATTCGATTAAAAAAGCGTAAGCTTAGGATGCCAGTAACGTACCTGGTCAGAAAAATCTTAAAGCGGACACAGTCGAATTAATTAATTTGGCATCACCATGTCCTCGCTAAAATCCAGTAGTGCAATGATAATAAAGCCTGAGATAGCTTCTCCGTCTCTTGAGATGCCGTCAAATCAAAATCCTAATAATATCTGAAAACTCTAACCTTGTTGTTAAACCCCAACAACCGGTGTCTGAGTCAACTTCAAATGAGCTTGTTGTAGTCCCTGTAATGAAATCGGTACTTGTATCAACATTTGCAAATGATACCGATGATATAAAGAGTTATATATTATCCAAAATTAAAACTAATAATTTACTTATAAGAAAATTTAACTTTAAATACGAATAGAATATCTCTCTTTTAGGACTGATATCGATTTGGAACATTTTGAATCGACGCTATGTTCTTTTTTCCCCACAGGCGCTTTTGTCCGAGAATTCGAATACAAACCAAAAAGTAATAATAATTTGGCTAAAATTAGATAGAGATTTGAATACTAAATTAATTAACTCAGAAGTTTTGAACAAAATTATGATGTAAGTTCTTTTACTGAAGCTTGGCTTAAACATTATGTTTTTAACTCAGAGATTTTTGCAAGTTCTTATCAAATTTTTAGAAAAGATCGTGAAAATAGAGTCGGAGGTGGAGTACTTTTTACTGATGACTCATGGATTCCATCTGTTGAGGTTAGCCTTGTTATTACAGAATCTATTGAATTTAAGTGTATTCGGACACAAGTTGAAAGAGGTTATACTTATTATATACAATAAAAAAATCAATCAAAGCGTTGCGCGTTTTAACATAGCCTTATTTAACTTATTTGAAAAATATATTCCTAAACGTAGTTTTTTTTATAAAGAACTTACTCAATCATGGTACACTAAAGAGCTCAGATTTTAGAAAAATAAAAAAACAGGATATTTAAATAAAACTGCGCTACTTAAAGTATTCAATTTTGCGACACAAGCTCTTTGTAATAAATCGAAAATGTTTGAACTCTTATTTTTGCAAAATTAAACGAAGCTTAATAACAAATCCTAAATCTTTTTATGGTTTCGTAAACTCTAAGCACTAGGTATCTGGGTTTCCTTCTACTATGACATTTCTAAATAACAAAAACAGACAATTTCTAATTTGTTTGTTAAATTTATTAAATATAATTATTCTTCGAACTCTTAGTCAAATTCCAATTACCCTTAAAAACTTTTTCCTGGTAACTGGAAGTCCTGAAAAAAAATGGTCCTGATCAAATATTACTTGTTTCTTGTGCTGAGTATATTAATGAACCGTTGACTCATTTATTCAATTTATCGCTTAAAGAGGGAATTTTTCCATCTGTTTAGAAAGTATCTTTTATTATACCCCTTTTTCAACCGCTAAAGCGATTTTTGGCCGAGCTCCTCCTCCAATTTGTGGTTTTGCGTCTTGATGTGTTTTACCAGCAAATGGAGGGATCTATGGCTTATTCTAAGGCGCCTTTCAGCGGCCGATAGGTTTTTATGAGGAGCTTTTATTTCATGCCAGAAATACACTCGGAAGGCTTGCCATTCCCTGCCACAATTAGAAAAAATAATTTTCTATAATTTTGGATGTTGCTCGAACCTTTCCATCCAGATAGTAGTACGCAATGCTAACCACTCAGCTATCACGGCCGTTCCAACTCAAAGAGTAGTAGCAGAGGCCGAAAAAATGCATGGACCCTTAAATTACTAAAACTTTATTCACAATTTTATTAAGACCTATTCTGGAATACGGCTCGGTATTTTGTAATCCGAGGAATCAAATCTACTATGAGCGTTTAGAATCTATTCAAACACAATTTCTTCTTATTGCCTAAGAAAGTTGCATTGGAACTCTCAATATAATCTTCCTCCTTAGACCAGTCGTCTGAAACTTATCAATCTCCCTACTCTTGCCAGTCGTTAGGATATGCTCGGTGTAATTTTCATATTCAGGGCTATTCTACTTTTCGATTACGTTCCCGCTCTCCGCTACGCCACAATCTTAATTAGGTATTCTGAGTTTCGATCGAATCGAAAGAAGAGGAAGAGAGGATACATATTCGAAATCAGCTGGTTGCATGTGAATGTGTGAAAATGAAACAATACAAAGCAAACAATTGCAAACTATTTATGCATAATTCTAATAAATTAAAAAAATTGTGTTTTTAACGTTAAATGAAATCAAGAGCCGCGGCGATATTTCATGTGGATTGAGATATCAGTGTCATCCATTGCAGATGAGTGATGGATTTTAAGAAATTTAGCTTTTAATTGGTAATCGTTTATATAATAAATTCAGTCAAAAAGAACTTCAAACTTAATAAAGAGGCTTTTAAGTATGTCCTGGATATTTTTGCGCAAGAATCTCAATCAAGTACTTTGACATGGTTATCTCCACCTAATCGAATAGTAGCAAATTTGCGATTTTTCATGGTAGGCAGTTACCAACATAGAGTTGGTGCAGATTATAACATAGGAATCTGTCATTCAACAGTGTCAATGCCATTACACAATTTTCTTGAAATCATGGAGTCTTTTACTGCTGGATCAACTGTATTTCGGCAACGTTATTTCAAAACTCTCAAATTTTTCATGTCGCTTTTGTGTTGTATCAAAAATCGTCATTAAGCTCATAAAACTAAGGAAATAAGTCGTTATGACTTTTCCAATTATCTAACTCATATTTTACTTACATTTTCGTTAAAATTATATTATTTATGTACACGAAAATATACGATCGAACTGTTCTTCGCCAACTAAATTACAACGTACAAAAACGTAACTACGATCGAAATGCAGAATACATAGAATTGGATAGAATCGAATATTTCGAAGAGTGATCGAAACGGAACGTAACGCAGAATACCAAATTCTTCGAACGGTGAAAATTTCGATTCGAGTCGAAATGCAGAATAGGGCTGATTGAAAAAATAACGGGCTCAATAGCCAGTCCCCTTCTTCAGCGAAATGTAGCGAATCGTTCCTCAATGTTCAAATTATTTAACGCAACCGTCTTCTCGAACTGGAGCGTAAGATGTGGAAAGGAATTGTACCATCAAAGGATAGGTCGTTCATCGAAGTGGTTGGGAGATTCAATTGCAAATCTCGGACACGACTTTCCTACTTGTTGATTTTGGTCTCAATAAGCTTCTCTATTTTGTGTTGACGCTGCTCGATATTTTCCCGGGATAAATAATCCTCGCTTTGCCAATTCCCTTTTGAGAAGAGGTGTCGTCAAATGCTGAATTTTGACGATTTTTCAATTCTTATCCCTAGAGGTTTATTTAGCAATCCCAGTCCTGACACCAATTGTTACAATTAGGCTAAACATATATATATTTGGCGCTTTGTAACCGTTGAAGCGATTTTCGGCCGAGCTCCTCCTCCAATTTTTAATTTTGCACCTTGAGTTTTTTACCAACAAATGAAGGGACTTACAGTCTGTTCTAACCCGCCTCCGAACTGTCGTTGGATTTTTATCTGGAGCTTTTATTTCATGTGAGAAATGCACTCAGAAGGCTTGACATTCCCTATCGAGGGGCGACCGCAATTAGAAAAAAGATGTTCTTAAATTTTGACTAAATTAACCTCGATGCTTTCTTAAATTCTTCGAGTTTGATAACTGGATTGTTTAACAATAGTTGCCAACTATGCTTACAGTTTATTAATTATAAAGAGATTACTCAGCAATCATTTATGACTCAATAAATAACATTTTTGTTTCCCTATTTACAAATCATTTATTGTACAACTTTCACAGTGTACCATTTTTACTCCACAGTAGTGTTATCATCAACGAGTTTTTCTTTTTAATTGACTACCTAGAAGATATGTTTCGCTCTTATATACTAAATCGATTGCTCGTGCTAACACCTGGAACGATCGAATAGTTCTCGATAATGATTATTGGATTTAAATTCTAGAACATGCCAGTTATCGGCCTCTCTCTTTCATTAGACATTCGTTTCGTATTTTCACCACATAATTTATAGCAAACCCTGCCAAATAACAGAGAGGCCGCTCTTGAACACTACGATACAGTGCTTTCGAACTAATACCCCGTCAAGAAATTCATCCGTGGCACCTATCACGTAATCGTTCGACCCCTATTGAAGGCATGAGCCAAAACCGCTTCGTCCTATAAGTCTTCTGACTGTTACGTTAAAAAATTAGACATATATTTATATATATATAACTTAATCCATATAAATAAATTTATTTTTTGTATACATACATATATATCTCTACTATATATTTATAGGTCGGTATTAGGTCGGTATGCAGCTTTATCGAAATCGAAGAACTCTATATAAAGAAGTGCATAAAAACTGTGCAGAGAAAACTTTTTAGGAAGCAGAAAGCACCTCAAACGAAAAGAAATTTCTTTTTCTATCGGCAATTTCTGAGGTTTTTAAACAAAGACGCGTCTACTTCCTGCTTCCATCATACCTATTTGTCTTTTTTGTGCGGCTATATTTTTTCCTATTATACTATCGCTAAGATTGAGCCAACAAAATATCTTCTTATTTCAAACCATTTCCTGCCTTCATCGCATATTGTGTATTTATATGCGGTTACTTTTTTTTAACTATTTATTTACTGAATCTGCTTCGACATAGGAAGTCTCACAATAATTAATACTCCTCCTTCTCTTCTGGCGCCTATAACTTGTTGCTGAAGCCAAGGTGTTAGCCAAAGGATTCGGATTATTGTGCGCTACGATAAAATTCTCGTCTTTGATAGTGTATATATTAGGTCTATATGAATGCTTTCTTTATAAAGAAGGGCTTTGTTTTCAAGACTGATCCCAGATTTCTTGCTTAAGACCCAAAACAAATTGGCAAATTTCAGCTTCAGCTGCATCTTTTTGTCGAAAATGCTTCTCCTCCAAGTTAAGCATCTATCCATGCCGTGATTTTGGACTCTCTTCCGTTATATATTGCTACGAGTTTTCTAAGTTAGCTTCACGATTTCCCAAATCCTTCGAGTCCGATTAGTGGATTGTTAAGTAAAAGTCACCAGATATATTTGCAGTTTACTGATTACAGAGAATTTACTCAATGTTCTTTTATTACTCAGTAACTAACAATTCACTTCGCTATTTACAATCACTTGTATTACAACTTGAATCATGTACTATTTTTATTTTACAGTAGTGTTATCACCAACGCGTTCACTTTACGACTGAATAGCTTTCCAGTAGTAATTCGCCCTTATATACGCAATCGATTGTTCGCAACTGCCGCCTGGAATAATCGAATTGTTCTCGATAACAAATGTTCTCGATCCACGCTCTAGAACACGCCAGTTATCTTCTTCTAGCTTTCATCTAACATTCGCTTCGCATTTTTGCCACAATATTAATTTACTTTTACAGTGAATCGCCAGTTGGACAAGTCGGATTCAAGATAATTGTGGAACATGTTATTTTATTATTATTTAGTTTTATGCCAGTCTTTGTCAAAGCCTCAGCCACATCAAGAAAAACCGGCGAGCAGCATTCGCCAGATTTTTTTTGGATCTAGGACAGCGATATTCTTCTTTAGCTACAGATATAGATGTTCCACGAGAAACAGTGTTTTGGAAGGTTTTGCTAAAAGGGCAAAGGTGCAGTATCTGAAGCAGTATTTGGTTGAAATACCGTGCTTAGACGTGTAACGCCAGTTGTTGGGCTAGGTACTCCTATGTGTACATGTGCATGTGTATGGTAACAGAATCAATCATATAAACATCGTTGTTAATTAAATATGACTTTGTTAGTTACATAAGTTAATGTGTTGTTACATGACACCAATAGAAATTTCGAACTGCCAGATAAAACTAACTTAAAGGAAAGCGGTTTAACCTTGAGACACGAATATACACAAATATGTACATATGTATGTGGATCTAAAATATACTTAGAGATACCGATTGAATCGATACAAATATATTAAATATATTAAAAATATATACTTAAAGATAGCAATTGAGTCAACTAGTCAGTCCGAATTCTCTGAAATGACTCTCTCATTGTCAAGCGTGATAGACAAAAAAATTACTGTGCTATGTTGGCCACAGATCGGCAGTATCGTCACAAGCACAGCGATCACTATAATAGTGTTACGATCTTGCTTAATCAACTTCGATGATTTCCCAAATCCTTCGGGTACGATCTCTGGATTGCTAACTGATTTGCAGTCTCTTTATTTATAAAGAATTTATTTAATGTCCTTTTATTACTCAGTAATTCACAATTCAATTTACAATTCACTTCACTATTTACAAACACTTGTATTACAACTTGTTATTTTTATCTATTTTTATTACTTCACTGTTGTGTAATCACAAACGCGTTTACTTTACGACTGTTTTTTTTTTTGGCAGCTGAGTGTCGCCCTTATATAGTAGTCGGCTGCTCGCAACCGACCGCCTAGAATAATAGAATCGTTCTCGATAACTTATGTTCGCGTTTCACGCTCTAGAACATGCTAATTATCGGATTCTCTCTTTCATCTATCATTCGCTTCGCATTTTCGCCACACTGCTCTCCACCTAAGTCTGATCCTCCCGATCAGACACATTCGCTGTTCCAAATGCAGCAAGATTCTCTAGGTGGACCACTTTCATCTTGTTTCCTGGTCTCCCAACATTCTGGATTCGATAAACTACGTCATTTAGCCGTTTGGTTCCTTTATATGGTCCTTTCCAAGCGCATAGAAGTTTTGGTGACAAACCCCTTGTCATACCTGGCCTTCAATTTGTAATGGCTTCGTGATTTTGGTCCTTTAGTTGCTCTGCACTCCTTGCAGTTAGCAACCCACTCAGCAATCGATTGACGACAACCAACCCAATAGAACCACTGCTTGATCTTCTCCAGCATTTTCTTAGTGCCTAGATGCTCTCCACTAGGACCATTGTGGAATTCCTTAAGAATATCCGGAATTCTCAACCTCGGAACTACTATTACCTTTCTAGAGCACTGGCCATCTTCACTTTCTCATACTCTATGCAGACAGCCAGATATCAATTCTAAACTGCTCCATTGGGCCCAGTATGCCTTAGCGATTGGACTTTGCGCTGCCATTTGCTCTTTACTTGGCCGTCTGGTCACCTCCAATCCGTGTATTACCAGTTCCAAGTCTGGGTCTTCCTGCTGACATTTTCTTAAGTGGGTTGCCTCCCACTTTCCTGCTCGTGTAATTGTTATTCTCCGGACGTCTATTATGCCCTCAGCCTTTGAGCATCGTTTGCGTCGTCTTTCCTTTCTGTTGGAGCCCGACTGGCATTCGCGTGCGAAATGACCTTCTTCGCAACCGAAGCACTTTCCACCTTGATTCTTGACACCAGAACGATTCATCCCTTCTATCGACTTCAGAGTTTTCAATATTTCGGTCATCACATCTGGTGTTTCAATCTCCACTTTATTGACTTTTTATGCTGGTCTGCTTATGAGTGCCGCCGTTTCACGTGTTTGAGCATATGCAACAGTTTCAGCGAATGTTAACTTTGGATTCGCTTGGTGTACACGTGTTTAATTCCGCTGATGAGCCTCTGGATTTTTACTCTTTCCAGATGTTCACGCGATGTGTTCCCAATGGCTAAATGAGCCAATCTCTCGATTTCAAAAGCATATTCTTGCAGAGAGCCATTGTGTTTTTGGTCACGCTGTTCCAACTTCATCTGATAAATTTACCTCCTATGCTCGCAACCATAGCGTCTTTCCAGGGCCCCCGTTACGGCGCCATAGTTATCTCTCTCATATTCAGAAATAGTCAGCAAAATTTCCGCTGCAGATCCCTTCAACGCAACTAATAGCGCAGCGGATTTTTCCTCGATGGACCAATTATTTAACTCAGCCGTTTTCTCGAACTGGAGCTTGAAGATCTTGAAGGGAGCTGTGCCGTCAAAGGATGGTCCTTCTTCCCACGAGCCGTTTATCGATGTGGCTGGACGATTCAACTGCAATTCTCGGACACGACGTTCGAGCTCGTTGATGTTGGTCTTAATTAGCTCCTCGATCTTATCTTGCCGACCTTGCAGTTCGTTGACTTTGCTCAATTAGATCCTGTATTTCCTTAAGTTCTGCATTGTCTCTCACCAGATTTTGCTGTATTTGCGCAATTGTTCCTTCTAAGGATGATATTTGCTCCCTCTGTTCAACCATTTGTGATGTAATGCTGGCATTCTGTGCATACAGCTTTTGTGAGATGCTGGAATCCTGTGCATCCAGCTTTTGTGACATGTTGGCATTGATTTGTGATATTGTAGCCAATAACATATTTGTTGCGTACAAAAAACTTATTAATTCAATTTTTGTTCGCAATATACAATATTATATCGTCACTTTAATTAGATAATAATAATGTATGTATTTAATTATGCGGTTCAGCACACACGGCTTCCAGCAATGTATATTTCAATCTTTATTTTATATAAGCGGTGCGTACAAAAGTATTTTTATTACTAAACTATTGGAAGTTGCCATATAGGCGCACATATTTTATTATTCTATTGGAAGTTGCCATATAGGCTCGAACATACCGGCCGCCTTGAACGACTGGCCTAAGTTCAAAATTAAATTCAAATTACAAAGATATTAACATTTAAAAATATGATTAAAAACTGGTCGCACCAATTCCCCACTTGAGGTCTTCAATCGTACTACTCGTACTACTCCATCTTCGCCAGGATGACACTGAATTACACGCCCAAGCCGCCATTTAGTGGGTGGGGCAATTGGGTCGTGTATGACGATGACATCTTCTTCCTTTAGATTAGATGAGGGGCGAAACCATTTCACTCTTCTTTTCAGGTTGGCAAGGTACTCATTCCGCCAACGCGACTAAAAATGTTGTCGCATTGCTGTAATGACTTGCCATCGTTGGTGCAACGTTCCTGTGAAATTTTTGATGCCAGGTTCAGGCAGTGCCTTCAGCGGTTCACCAATCAAGAAATAACCAGGCGTGAGGATTTCCAAATCGTCAGCGTTAGCAGAATACCAATGCAGAGGGCGCAAGTTGACACAAGCATCCACCTCTGTTAATAACGTGGCGAACTCTTCGCAAGTTAATAGAGAACTACCCAGCGGTAGTTTCGAATAGTATTTTACGCGCTTCACCCCCGCTTCCCAATAACCACCCATGTGTGGCGCAGCTGGTGGGTTGAAGTGCCATTTCACTTGCATGTTGATCATATATGTGGAGAGCTTTTCATCCTCTAAGCAACGATGATATGCGGCATATAACTCTTTTTCGGCGCCTACAAAATTTGTGCCGTTGTCCGAATATAGATGCTGCCAAAATCCTCTTCTATTCACAAATCTTGAGAAAGCAGCAATAAACGCGGGAGACGAAAGATCCCCAACGAGCTCAAGGTGCATTGCCCTAGTGCTCATGCAGATGAATCTGAATATATATGCTTTGCATGACCTTGCACATCTGCCTTGCGAAAACTTTATGAAGTATGGGCCTGCGAAATCGACAGCGCTGTGAAGAAAACATCGAGAGCTCGTAAAGCATCTACCGGGAATATCTGACATTACTTGACCCAACGGTTGGCGGTTTATACGTTTACATTTGATGCATTTGTGGTAGATTGCACGTACAAGATTGCGAAACCCAGAAGCGACGTTGTAGAATAGTTTGCATGATTTGCGGGCCAGCGTGCAGCGTACTGCAGTGAATGTCGAGCAATATGAGCTTAGCCAATATAGAGCTTCTCGGCAAGATTATAGGGTGTTTGACATTAGTAGATATCGAAGCATGTTTTATTCGACCACCAACGCGAAGTACACCATCAGCATTCAAAAACGGTTGAAGACATATTAGACGGCTCCGCAGCGGTATTTTTTTGTGACCTGCAAGAAGTAATTTCTTTTGGAAAAGCGTTAGTTTGGATATACTTTACCAATACTATTGGACCCGCAAGAAGTAATTTCTTTTGGAAAGGCGTTAGTTTGGATATACTTTACCAATACTATTTCATCTTGTCGTAGTTCACAGCTGGTAAGATTGTTCGTAGTCCGTTGATTACTGGTCGAACGTAAGTTTTTTATGAAGCGTGGAGCGTAAGCAGCGACCCTCTTCAGTTTGATATATGAATGGTATCTTGATAGCAGTTCCCATTCTTCTGCGGTTTCAGTAAAGTGTGTTGCGGGTTTGGTCACTCTTCGTTCGGCGTTAATGATAGTTTCAGAACTTGCCAGCGATTCTAAGCTTTCCGATGCTTGTTCTTGCCACTGGATTTCATCTTCAACCAGCCAGTCAGGTCCTCGCCACCAGAGAGAGTATGCTAGTAGAAGAGACGGAGTTAGACATCGCGATGCACAGCCAGCTGGATTGTGCTCCGATCGTACATGTCTTCAATACTCCGGAGGTATAAATTCTTGACTATCGACTTGGATTACTTCGTAACCAAGCTAAAGTTATAGCAGAGTCGGTCCATGCATATAACTTTTTCATCTTACAACCGAAACTGAACTGGACCTGCTTGACCAGTTTGGAGCCTAGATGCGCTGCACATATTTCTAGTCGTGGAAGTATAGTACTTTTTAGCGGTGCGACCTTTGCACGTGCATCGACCAAGACGATCCGTCGCTTAGCGGCGTGCGACAATAGAGTGTGGCAGCATAGAAAATGTGATATTCAGCATGTTCAGCGATATGACTAGTGCTAATCCATCGATTAAGCTTAAGTGTTGAGAGTTTGGGCTACTGTTGACGATGGGAAAGCCATTCTTCAACGACATCAGCGGGTATTGGTTCATACCAGTCAACATCAGCGCACCAAATTTGCTGGAGCCAAATTTACGAGAGAATGGTGCAGGGCGCGATCAAGCCAAGTGGGTCGAAGATTTTGCTGGAGTCTGATAGGAAAACTCTCTTCGTAAGAACTGCGGGCAATGGTGTCAAGTTCACTGCAATCGATAAGCAATCGTCGTTTGTGTTCCAAATAGTACCTAGAGTACGTACTTCATCGCTGTCAACTAACAAGTATGAAATCTGTTTCGACGCGAGCGGTATTTCTTCACGAAGCTCGTTGCAATTTGAAGCCCACTTGCGTAACTCGAATCCAGCTTTAGACAAAACCTTTGTCACGTCAGTTTGAAGTTTTATAACATCGTTTATTGAAGACGATCCTGTTAATAGATCATCCATGTAGAAATCATGCATGATGACCGTAGACGCTACTTTGTGTTCTTCACGAGCTAATGCAGCTTGACGAAGAGATCGTATGGCCAATGAGACGCTGCGGCGACGCCATACGTCACACGAAGCATTCGGTAGTCTCGAATAGCTTCAGTTGGCGTATCACGCCATACTATACGTTGATAATCGGCATCTTCCTTTGCGACATATACCTGCCGGTAAATTTTTTCGACGTCAGCCATAACAGCGAAGCGATGGGTTCGAAAACGTACAAGTATAGAGAACAGATCCTCTTCTAATTGTGGAACTATCATTAGTGCGTCGTTGAGTGAGTAACCCGATGAAGTTTTCAATGACGCATTGAAAACAACTCTAAGTTTGGTGGTGGAGCTGGTGCTCTTTACGACGGCGTGGTATGGCATGTAAAAACTCTTTTGTACTTGACAGTTACCTGCAAGTTCCATATGACCCAGACTTAAGAGCTCTTGCATAAATTGTGCATATTGACGACGGAGCTCGTCATCACCAGCGAAACGTTTTTCCATTCTAAGGAAACTTTTCACAGCTATGGAGATCGACTCACCTAATGGAACGGATTCTTTCAGCGTACGGCGTAACGCCCATCTTCGGAAATGATTCTCTCAGAATTCCTCTTCAGGAGTCAAGTAACGCTAAGAAGGAAACTCTTCTAGCTCCCAAAATTTACTCACCATTCTGATGAGTTGCACATCGCAATGCAGAGACGAAATGCGTTTTGCTTTTGCAGAGGATGAATATATCGCTTTGCCGAAAAGCACCCATCCAAAAACAGTATTTTGTGCCATCGGTGTACCGGGTGGGCCTTTGCAAAGACCAGTTAGCAAAAACATGTCCATTTCGTCCATTCCTATTAGTACGTCAATGGGACCAGGTTTAAAGTAATGCGGATCAGCAAGAGCGAGGTTTCCTAGGTGCGGCCACGATGACTTCTGCACGTCAACCGTGGGGAGCTCATTTGTGATCTTTGGCAAAATAAAGGGAGTGATTATGTAACGCCAATCCATTGATAGTGGCGCAAGCGAACTAGTAGTCTCACCTTTAATTTTGCCGCCATCTGAGGAACCGATTCCAGTGACACAGGCGGCGGAAGGTTTCTTGGGTAGAATACAGGATTCTGTCACAAATGATACATGTGAGCTGTTGTCAAACAACACTCGTGCAGGTTGCCATCGCCCTGCATGATCCTGTAGATATATTTCTGCAGTAGCCAACATAATAGCACTATCTGCTTCAGCCACGTGAGATGCTACACAACTAGAATGTGATGAGTCCGCATTCTTGTTAAATGTAGGAGCGATGAAGGTACTACTCAAAGTAGTAGTAGCCGGTTTCGACAGTAGATTACCTTGTTGTGAAGAAGAATGAGAATTCAGATCATCGTTTGCGATGTCGTCGTCACGGCTGCCAGGTAATAATGTATGATGTCGACGTCGACACGTATTGCAAGTGGATAGACTACGACACTTTGCTATGAAATGACCTTTACTTAAGCAATTAATATACGCGTTGTGTTTTTTAACCAATGTGTACCTATCAGACACATTCAATTTAAAAAAAAAAAAGAAGGACAAGTATAGATTTTATGGTTAGAATTGCAATATAAACATGATGGGCAGTAGGCTGTTGAGTCAATGGCGTTGGACTGGAATTTGTTGATCACCAATAGCATGAAGTACATTTGTTGCTTTCGATGCTGCTTTGTTGACCGGACGGGCTCCTTGCGTTGACGTCGACGGCGAACTAATAGTTGGCAACATTTCAAGCGAACGTGCACGCGTCTCCAAAAACTCAACCAGTTCTTCAAATGTAGGTAAAACATCTTTCACCATTGATAACTCCCAAAATTCTACAGGCCTACCCAAGGCTCGCAAAGAACCGATATGCTGCATGGTGACGTTTAGTACTTGCTTAATAGCTACACCAGAATCTCCAGGTGCCCTCTCAATCGCCAAAATTGCTTTGAAGTGGCTGTCAACCATGACTCGTAAAACCTTATAACTCGTCGTGAGCAAGTCCCACGCAGCACTGTAATTACCATCACAAATTTGTAAACTACTTACGAGTTGGTGCGCCTCACTTTGTAGACAATTGCGCAAATAATGCAACTTTTGCCCATCGGACAAGGTTGTATTGTTGTGTACGAGCGATTGAAAAGCATCGAAAAAAGCTAACCACTTTGTAGGATCACCACAAAACGTAGGTAGTTGCAATTTGGGCAAATGAATTGCCGGTGGAACAAAAGTTGTTGATGTAGAAAGCCGCGGCAGCTCATGACTTTTCATGAGGCATTTGAAGTTGGCCTTTGCTGTTGTATACCATTCTTCTGCTTGAATACAAGATTGCTCTTCAACCGGTGCGTTTTCTTCGCCGCACAAAGCCTCTACTTCTTGTTGAGCATCACTAAAACGAAACCACTGCTCTTCAAGAAGTTGGAGATATGTTTCACTGGCTTCTTTATCTAGAGCCAACTCGTCATTTCTTTATTCATCACGATATATCTATTAATTGCATTTAATGCAGAGTCACGAACCTTCACTTTGTCCATGGCGTGATGTGTTTTAGTGAGGTTACGTCACACACGTGCGATTTTACTACTGAAAGCGATAAAGAAAGCACTTTTCGCGAGCGAACGCCTTAAAATTGATTTATAATGTTTTTAAACTTAATTTCACGGCAATCACAAAGTTAGCGGATATATACACGGATATTATTAGACCGAATCTTGCAAAATATGAAAATGGTCGAAGGACCAGTTTTTGCGTAGAAAAAATTTATTTATTCAATTTTTGTTCGCAATATACAATATTATATCGTCACTTTAATTAGATAATAATAATGTATGTATTTAATTCTGCGGTTCAGCGCATACGGCTTCAAGCAATGTATATTTCAATCTTTATTTTATATAAGCGGTGCGTACAAAAGAATTTTTATTACTAAACTATTGGAAGTTGCCATACAGGCGCACATATTTTATTATTCTATTGGAAGTTGCCATATAGGCGCGAAAAATGTTCATGTCCATACCCGTAGGGGAACCAGTAGCCTTTTCTTGAATCTTACTTGAGGGCTGCTCCAACTCCTTCGCAAAATCACTAGCCTCTTCCTTGTCATCCTCGCGACGGGATTCGTATTGGCTCAAGTCGATGCCTTCAACTTCCATTGCTTCTCGTAGTCTCGATTGCAGCTCTGCCTTATTTCCAGTTGTCGATAATCCTCGCTTTGCCAACTCCCTCTTGAGAAGAGGTATCGTCAAATCTTGAATCTTGACCATTTTTCAATTATTACCCTTTGGGATTTATTTAACAATTCCTCTTCTGACAGCAATTGTTACGATCTTGCTGAATCAACCTCGATGATTTCCCAAATACTTCGGGTACGATCTCTTAATTGTTAATAAAAATCGCCATCTTAATTTGCAGTTTCCTTATTTATAAAGAATTTATTTAATGTCCTTTTATTACTCAGTAATTCACAATTCAATTTACAATTCACTTCACTATTTACAATCACTTGTATTACAACTTGTACAATGTTCTATTTCTATTACTTCACTATTGTGTAATCACCAACGCGTTTACTTTACGACGGTTTTTTTGGCAGCTGAGTGTCGCCCTTATATAGTAGTCGGCTGCTCGCAACCAACCGCCTAGAATAATTGAATCGTTCTCTATAACGAATGTTCGCGTTTCACGCTCTAGATAATGCCACAATAGTGTGGCGAAAATGCGAACCGAATGACAGATGAAACAGAGGAGCCGACAACTGGCACGTTCTAGAGCGTAAACGAGGCGATTATCGTAAACGACGATTATCGTAAACGACGATTATCGTAAGCGAGAGGTTTATCGTAAGCGAGAGGTTTATCGTAAACGACGCGATTATTCCAGGGGTCTCGTTTTTCAAGCAGCAAACAAGTATATAAGAACGACATTCGACTGCAAGAGCAATCAGTTGTGAATTAAACTCGTGGAGATTACATTACAGTAAAGTAATAAAAACAGTACATTGTGAAAGTTGTATACAAGTGATTGTAAATTGTAATTGAATTGTGAATTACCAAATAATTAAAAACACATTAATTAAGTCTTTATAAATAAAGAGACTGCAAATTAAGTTGGCGATTTTATTTAACAATCCAGAGGTCGTACCCGAAAGATTAAGGAAATCATCGAGGTTAATCAGCAAGATCGTAACAATTGGTGTCAGAAGTGGGATTGTTAAATAAATTCCAAAGGATAATTATTGAAAAATGGTGAAGATTCAAGATTTGACGATACCTCCTCTCAAGAAGGAGTTGGCAAAGCGAGGATTGTCTACAACAGGAAATAAGGCAGAGCTGCAATCGAGATCAATCAATCAATGGAAGTTGAAGGTATCGACTTTAACCAATACGAATTCCGCCGCGAGGATGAAGATGTATCCCTGAAGGATGTTGACAAGGAAGAGGCTATTGATTCTTCGAAGGGGTTGGAGCAGCCATCAGGTAAGATTCAAGAAAATGCCCCTGGCTCATCTACCGGTATGGACATGAACATGTTGTTGAATGCAATTTCACAAATCAATGACAACATGTCACAAAAGATGGATGCACAGGATGCCAAGATATCACAAAAGATGGATGCACAGGATGCCCGTAATTCACAAAACATGTCACAAATCGATGCCAGCATATCACAAAAGCTGGATGCCCAAATGCCTGCAATGAATGACAGCATTACATCACAAATGGTTGAACAGAGCGAGCAAATATCATCCTTAGGAGGAACCATCGCGCAAATACAGCAAAATCTGGAGAAAGACAATGCAGAACTTAAGGAAAGACAGGATCTAATTGAGAGCAAAGTCAACGATTTGCACGGTCGACAAGACAAAATAGACGAGCTAATTGAGACCAAAGTGAACAACGCATTGGAAGGTCGTGTGCGGGATTTGCAGTTAAATCGTTCAACCACTTCAGCGAACGCTCCCAAGGTAAAAACAACATCTTTTGACGGAAAAATTCCCTTCCAAGTCTTCAAGCTCCAGTTTGAGAAGACGGCTGAAACCAATAAATGGAGCATGGAGGAAAAATCTGCTGCACTATTCGTTGCTTTGGAAGGACCTGCGGCAGAACTTTTGCAAACTGTACCTGATTACGAGAGAAATGATTACGACGGATTGATGCGAGCCCTGGAAAGACGCTATGGTAGCGAACACAGAAGACAACTTTACCAGATGGAGTTAGAAAAGCGGGACCAAAAACCCAACGAATATCTACAGGAATATGCTTCGGAAATTGAGAGATTGGCTCATTTAGCCATCGGAGACGCATCGGGTGAGCATCTCGAAAGGGTGA